>JAXDDX010000016.1:25000-155000 GCA_034670405.1 Hoplostethus atlanticus | reverse complement strand
CTGAATTATCTAAAATATGATTGATTCTTCTCTGCTCATTTTGATTCAGGCCATGAGACGATTTTACAATAATTTCCTCTGTATCGTTGACCCTAATTTATGATTGACAAGTTGTCTGCTGAAAAGAAAGATTTTAGTCTAGGTCTTGGCGTGTAGGCTTTTAGCTGACGAACGATGATATCCATGGGACTACTTTCTGCTAAAATCTTAGTTAGGTTAGATATGCATTATCTAGAATAGATCAGGTACTGCAGCTTTTACAGTAATCAGCCAATTTAAATCCTGATGATTTGTCAAGCAAAAATCGTACAACCGCGTTGATCCCTTTGGAGGGAGGATTCTGATTATTTGTGTTACATTTGTTTAAATGTTGTTTAAAAAAACCTCATGATGCTTTCCATGCTAAATTGATTTAGACATTAGGGCTGCCTCCAGCCATCCACAAAATACACAGACCTGAAAATAAAAAATAAGTCAATATTTAATTCTAAATAGTTAGTATTATCTACAAAGTTGTGCACATACCCTATTGTGCAGGCCAGTACCTTGAAAAGTTCAGACCTCCTAACAGAATGTGAACACACACACATGCTTGCTGCTTGCTTATCAGCCAATGCCAAGAGCATTTGGGAGGCTATAACCATGACCAAACACATTTTTCTAAGCTGAGATCAGATCCTAGCCAGTCAGCCAGCCAGTCAGCCGGCCAGTGGCCCTGACTCCTTCCTCTCTCCACCAGTGCACTACGGTAACTCTACAGTACCGACATTCCCAATCCAGGCCCCGGCATCTACACTAATGAGTGAGTACTTGGCCTAGTACTTGTAGAGGCATTCTTGCAGTCTGTGTTTTCTTTATTTTTTCCCCTTGCTTTGTGATGGACAACTTATACATTGACATAACAATTCTGTCTTGGCTAGCTGGCTACTCAGTCAGAACGTGGAATTTACAAAAAAAAACAGAGTCAACCATGGGTGGGTTGATAAAAAATACAAATATGAAATGAAAAAAATTCAATAATGGCCTATTTGCCCGTTTATACAGGTGAATAGGATGTGAGGGAAGAGGTCAAAATGGAGCATCAGTGACGAGTGTGAGAATGACTCTGGAAGTTTCTTAGTGATACGGGAACAGGAAGAGATGCTATGATGCACAGGAAGTGGAAGCAGGGTGCGACTGGTTTATGTTTTGTTTTGTTTTGTCGAGGCAAACAAACAGTTAAACATAAGGTCAGCTAATACATGTGTGACAAACTTTTCCAATGTCTAGGACAGGATGTGTCTGGGCGTGCGTGTGTGTGTGTGTGTGTGTGTGTGTGTGTGTGTGTGTGTGTGTGTGTGTGTGTGTGTGTGTGTGTGTGTGTGTGTGTGTGTGTGTGTGTGTGTGTGTGTGTGTGTGTGTGTGTGTGTGTGTGTGTGTGTGTGTGTGTGTGAGAGACTGTTTTTAGCCTGTACTCTTTTGCATCAGTGAGTGTGCCCGATCCAGTGCCAGCCTTTTAATTTCTCTCCTTTTGGTCTCTTTGCCGAAATGTGTGCCTGTGTGTGCCAGTGAGTGTCAGCAAGAGAACGAGAAGAGAAGAGAGAGAAGACAGGGAAAGACTGAGACGCTGAGAAAGAGTGAGAGAGGGCCTGGTTGCGCTAGAATGACTGTGGAAATTCCCAGTGACTACACGAGAAAAGGCTATTTGAACAAACAGCCAAACAGCCGCATACTCCTCTCTCTCTCTCTCTCTCTCTCTCTCTCTCTCTCTCTCTCTCTCTCTCTCTCTCTCTCTCTTGCCTGTCTCTTTCTCTCACTCATGTTGTAGGGTGACCTCACCCTGGCCACCACCAGCCCTTTCCTCTTGATGGGAGTCAAAATAAAAGCTGCGTTGTTGTTGCGATCCCCAAGCAAACGCGCAGCATGGAGTCTATACTGCATAACGCGAGTAAGCTACCCTGTCGCATGTCGAAGTAGCTGGAGGGAGTAGTGGGGAGATCAGGCGGTGTGTGTGTGTGTGTGTGTGTGTGTGTGTGTGTGTGTGTGTGTGTGTGTGTGTGTGTGTGTGTGTGTGTGTGTGTGTGTGTGTGTGTGTGTGACGAGATGAGATAGAGGGAGAACGATAGAGAGATCAAGAGAAAGCATTTTTGTCTGTGCATGCATTTGAAGGCTTCATTAAAGGCAAAGGTTTGGATACTGGAGACGTCCTCAGATGTATCATATGACAAATTGTAGTGAGTGACCTTGGTTATTTGCTCTTTGTTTGTTTCTCTTCCTTTCTGTCTTCCTTTCTTTCTTCCTTTATTTCTTCCTTTATTTCTTTCCTCTACTTTACCTCCTTTTATCTTCAGTTCTGGCCAAGATTATCGGCACCCTTGCATTTTATGCAGATAATGTACGATATCTTCTCAAATAATTGGAAATTTAAACTTTCCGTCTTCACACATTCGATTTACAGCAGCACATGATCAAACAATGAGCATACAATTTAAAAAAAAATCTTTCATTGTTTCAAAATCGACAAGTGGCCGTGGCCATGATTTCTGGCATCCTTTAGAACAATTCAAATCAATTTTGTTGGAGGAAATAGATTATTTTTTGCAGGTGTAGTTCAACTCACCTGTGACAGGTTGCAGGTGCCCACATGGTATAAATAAATCAATTATCCATTTTAAAGTGATAAAACTGTTTTGCTTCCCTGGTCATCTGTGAAAAGGGGGAAGAGAAAAGAGCTGTCTGAGGATGTGTTCACAGGCTATAAGGCCATCTCTAGAAATCTTGCTATTGCTGTTTCTACAGTTCGCAATATTATTAAGACGTTTGCTGCTCATGGAGTGTTAAGAACCTCCCAGGATCTCAGATGTCGAAGGTTGGAGCGAGCCATTGCAAAAACACCTTGCATGACATCCAAAGATCTAATGGTTTCAGCCTGTCCATCCACCAGACACTGAACCAAGAAGGGCTTTACGGTCAGAGGCCACGGAAGACCCCACTGCTGAAAGAGAAACACAAGAAGGCCTGATCTTTGCCAAGACCCACCAAACCAAAATCTTTATGGGAAAATGTTCTGTAGCCAATGAAGCCAAATTAGAGCTCTTTGGCAATGCGGATCAGCGCTTTGTTTACAGACGATGAAATTAAGCTTTTAAAGAAAATAACTACCTACAGTCAAATACAGGGGGAGGGCCCATAATGCTGTGGGGCTGCTTTGCTGCCCCGGGTACTGGATGTCTTGAACATATTAAGGGCATCATGAAATCAGAAGATTACCAAGGCATTTTGGAGCGAAAGTGTGCTGCTCAGTGTCAGAAAACTGGGTGTCAATTGAAGGTCATGGGTCCTCCAGCAGGCCAGTGACCCAAAACACATCCAAAAGCACCCAGGAAAGATTCAAGAGAAAACAGTAGACTGTTCTGCAGTGGCCAGCGATGACTCCTGATCTCAATCCCATTGAGAATCAATGGTGAGACCTGAAATGTGCTGTTGGTCAAAAGAGTCCTTCACACTGAAGAACTGGAGCAGGTTGCATTCGAAAAGTGGAGAAACTGCCAGCAGGAAGGTGCAAGGAAGCTTATTGATGGTTACATACAGTCAACATTGCCAAAGGCTGTGCAACTAAGTATTAGAAAAGGGTGCCAATAATCATGGCCAAAGCCACTTTAAAATTTTGAAGCCATAAAAGCCTTTTTTATATTTGTATTTGATCGTGTTGTTTATGGTTTGATCATGTGCTGTTAAATAAAACAGATGAATGTGTGAAGACTGAAAGTTGTTTCAGTTTCCATTTATTGGATATTGTACATTATCTGCATACAATTCAAGAGTGCAAATAATCTTGGCCAGAACTGTTTGTCTTTGTTAGCCCTTTGTTTCTGCGTAGGTGAACCATGAACCATGACTCTCAGACATACTTGGCCATTGAAAGGTTTTATTACAAAATGCAATACCTTCATTTTGTAAAAAAAAAAAAAAAAAGCTACCTGATCAAAGCTACCTGAAATACATCAATCAATATTTCAAAAATAGCATAACTATCATAAACATAAATAAACATAACTGTATAAAGATAAAGATACATAAATGTAAGCAAACACCTTAAGAAGAATCGTCATTTTCATAATAACCCATAATAAACATTTGCTTTACTTTCATGACAGGAATCATTTTATAAAAGTAGCCATCAATTTTTGAAATGGTGGATAAGAATAATACGTATTTATTATTGAGTACACACACACACACACACACACACACACACACACACCAGGCACACACACTCTAGTGGATTAGGCAGACATGGGGGGTGAATGAGAGAGTGTGTCAGATATTGAGCCAATGTGATATCCAGTGCAGTGTAGCACACTTCCAGGTATGACGTCATTTCTAATCTCAGCAATTTTTGATGATGAAGATAATAAATGACCACCTGTCTTCTCCCTCTTCTTTCCAGCCAGCAATACGCAAAGGACAGAAGCACAGAAAAGGGGCAGAGAAAGAAATAAAGAATAACAAGGAGTGCCTTAGAAGCGAGAAAGAGGAGCGCCGCACAACCTGCAGCACTTTGTGAATTGAGAAAAAGGGATGAGACCGTTGAAGAAACATGGCGGGCGTTCTCCCCCGTTGACCAGGGGCAGAGGGGGGAGGAGGAGAGGAAGCGCTCAGGCTCCCCCAGAGAAAGACACCAGAAGAGACAGAGTCCGAAGGGAGACACCTGTCAAAACCCCACAGCACAACCCCCCGAACCCCAGTACTCCCTCCATGCGCAGACAAACCCCGCCCACCACAGCCAGCTCCCATAAAGAGCCAATCACAAATAGCAATACACCTACAAGGGAGGAGTCTAACGAACTAAGGAAACCTGTGGTGTCAGTAGAGAAGGATGGAAAGACGGGCGAAAAAAAGATAGAGGAGGGGAAAACAGTGGGGACGAATGGAAATAGTATTCCCTCCAATGATACCACAGCTGCTCCTACCGCCGCCCCAACGGCACTCTCCGCAACCACTCCCACCCTGGCCAATCACAGCCCCGGCTCCGGCTCGGTCTCCAGCAGGAAAACAGCCACCTTCAAGGCTCGCATCCCCAAGAAGAAATACACGTATGAGCACTTTGCTAACAATGCAAGTGCCCTATCTTCCACCCCTACCTCCAGCCCTGCTCTCATACACAACAGTTACTACAACAACAGCAGTAAAAACAATGATAACTTGAATATGACCAACAATCACAACAGTAGTAACAGCATTAGTAAGAGCATTAGTGGTAGCATCAACAGTAGTACTAACAGTAACAGTACAAGTACTAGCAGCGCTATCAATAGCACTAACAGTAGTAACAGTAGCACTAGCAGTAATAGTATTAGCAATAGCAGTAGTAGTAGTAGTAGAGGTAATACTAGCTCAGGTAACCAGCCATTAGCACCAATTGTGGATAGTAAAGCTATAGAAGTGAATCGTTTTAGCAGTGTCTCCACGGAGGATGGGACCCTCAGGACAGCAGCTTCCCAGGACAGAGAGACCCAAGCTGGGGAAACCGAGACGGAGGTGGCCCCTAACTCGGTGCGCTCCTCGTCCACCGACACAGCCAGCGAGCACTCCGCCGACCTGGAGGTGATCGAGGCAACAGGGCCAAGCCTCCATCAAAAGAGCTCCCACAGCCTGGCTCCCCTCCATAACTCCCACCCTAGAGAGGCCAGTCTGTCAGAGGGGCTAGCCGAAGCTCTGGCCAAGGGCCTGAAGAACCAGAGAGTCTTGGCTCGACAACTGAGGACACCCAGGGACGGTGGGTCCGGGGGTGCAGGGGAGCGAGGGGGCAAGGACTCGGGACCCCTGTCCCCGCTGTTCAGACCGGGGGTGGTACGCCGGGTGAGTGGGGGCAGTGTTGATGTTCAGCTCCAAGGAGAGGAGGGGCTTGCTCAATACCCCTTCCATGGTGGAGTCATGATGACATCACCACCAGGGCCTCAGAGCGCTGTAGACTTCATTTTGGATGCCCCCCCACCCGGTATGGTCCCCGTGGCTGTTGGAACACAAGTGTGTGTGCCTTTTGGGGGAGAGGAGGGGAGTCCCCTAGTGTATAGAGAGGGGGTGGTCTCTCAGGTGGACCCCCACCCTGCTGTCTCCTTCCCTTACCTGGTGCTTCTGAACGAGGACATAGAGACTTTGGAGGATGGAGGGATGGGGGAGGAGGAGAGGAGGAAAGCTAAGGCCCAGGCTGTGTGGGTGTCCAGACAGAGCCTGAGACTGCTCACCCCTCCCTGGGAGGTCCCACAGTTGGATGGAGGGAGGGCAAGGGAGAGAGAATGGGAGAGGGAAAGGGAAGAGAGAGAGCGGAGGGAGGAGATGGAGGTGGAGAGGGAGGTGTGCCAGTTGAGTATTGGAATGGGGGTGCTGGGAGGGGGAGCAAGACTGGGCCACGGCTTTTCTCCTCAAGGGGTGGTGGGGGGGCATCCCTATGGAAACGTACATCCAAGCCCCCACTCCTCCACTGTGACTTCCAGCATAGTGGACAGCACAGTCCATTGCCGTGGCGATAACTACCCCGACGGTGAGAGACAAAAACAGCCAAACACCCCAGAGGAAGACATGGAGGTGTCTCACTTCAACATGGGCCTCTCCAGCAGTCCCAAACCCAACGCCAGGACCCCCCAGCACAGACACATCCTCTCCAAGTCCGCTGGCTACCCTCCATCCTCCCCCCACCTTTCTGTGGTGCAGGACCTGAGACCCCTACACCTCTCTACCCTAGCCAGTCCCCAGCCAACCCCCTCCCCTGCCTTACTGGAGCCTGAGATGAACATCACCTCCCCCAGCCTACCTCCATCCAAGACCACTCCCACCCAGACCCCTACTCCCACTTCCGGAGGGGGCTCCTCGTCTAACTCGTCATCTCGCTCCCGGACCCCCCTCTCACTGGCCCAGCAGAAGTACAAGAAGGGAGACGTAGTGTGTACCCCCAACGGGATCCGTAAGAAGTTCAACGGTAAGCAGTGGAGGAGGCTGTGCTCCAAGGAGGGCTGCATGAAGGAGTCTCAGCGTCGAGGGTACTGCTCCAGACACCTGTCCATGAGGACCAAAGAGATGGAGGCAGCAGGGGGGGAGAGGGGAGGGAGTAGCTCGGGGACAGTCACTCCCTCTGACCTGCGGGGTAGAGCGAGTAGTGAGTTTGACTGGGATGACACATCGAGAGAGAGCAGCGAGGCCAGCAGCAGAGGAGACTCCAGACCCCGCCTGGTGCTCCCCTCCCTCCTCCCCCACGAACTATCATCTCGCTTTGATTTTGACGAGTGCGAGGCCGCCACCATGCTGGTGTCATTAGGGAGCTCTCGCTCCGGCACACCCTCCTATTCTCCCATCTCCAACCAATCGCCCTTCTCCCCTGCACCCTCTCCCTCACCCTCCCCGCTGTTCGGCTTCCGGCCCGCCAACTTTTCCCCCATCACCGCCTCCCCCGTCCTCCCACACCGGAGGCACAGGCAGCCCAGCGGGACGGGAGGGGGAGGGGGAGGGGGCAGCAAGGCAACAACCCCAGGTGGTGGAGGAGAGAGGGAGAGACACGCTTCAGGCATCCAGCCCTCCTTCCACACCAACCTGACGTTTACAGTCCCCATGAGCCCCAGCAAACGAAAGCCAGATGCACCTCCGCCCCCACCTCCTCCCTCACACCACCACGACTACACACCGAAGATGGAGCTGGAGCAGGGGGACCTCAACAGCTCCTTCAGGGTGCTGTCCCCGCAGACGCCAGCCTCACATTCCCGCACACACACTCCCACCTTCTCCCGTCCCAGAGGAGTGACCACCCCCTCCTCCAGCAGGCCACCGTCCTCTACTGCCACCTCCCCGCCTCCTCTGCTGGTGTCCCCCACTCCTCCGTCTCCTCTCACGCCCGACGGAGGGCCTCGCCACGTGGTCCCTGTATCCCAGCAGGCCTTGCGGGACTCCCCTGTCATTGTGAGGAACCCTGAAGTCCCACTGGCTAAGTTTACTGAGTGTCCCCTGGGAAGAGGAGGTGGAGATGGAAACGGGGGAGAGACAAATACCTCCTCCTCTAAAGACCCCAGCCTCACCCCCCTCACCCCTCAGCTGATTTCTGGCCTCCAGGTTCCTGTCCCCATAAATGCCGCTGCAGCCACAGTAACCAACGGCACCGTCCTCCTCCGGAGTCCGGCCCAAACTCTGGTGCTGGTGTCCCCGACCCCACCCTCCCTGTCCACCGCCGGCACCCCTGCCAACCTCCTGCAAACCCTGTCAGTCACCGTCAGCACAACAGTCTCAGCTCCCACCCCCAGCAGCACGGCTAGCCCCGGAGAGCGGGAGGGGGACAGGGGGACGGGGTTCAGGGGTGAGGTCCAGCAGCCAGTTCCCTGCCACCCGTCTCCCACTGCCCTGCTGCCTCTGATCCTGCCAGCTGAGAGTCTACACCCTGCGCCGCGCAAGGATATCATCATGGGGCGCCCTGGCACAGGTGAGCATCGCTGCATGTGTGTGCATGTGGGTGTGTGGTTGTTGTCTGCGAGGTCGATGTTTAGGGAGGAGTATGGAGGTTGTGGGCAAATTATCTGCAGTGCTGTCAATTGGCAACAAAGGCTACAACAATTACAAGGACAGGAGAGAGCAGGAGATATGTGGAATAAGCATATTGCACGGTGTAGTCTGTGTGTGTTCAGGAATAGTGCATTCAAATGATAACTATGTTTAGCAGCTATTCCAAAGAAAAAAACAATTACACAAAAATCCATCAGCATCTATCACACATATAGAATATTATTTAGGAATGGTTCAATCAAATGGCGATTATATTGTGCAGCTATTTCAAAGAAAATAACAATTATGGAAAAATCCCAGAAGTGGACTTTCTTTTGTAGCATCTATCACACTGCCTCGCCATACCTGTTCTTGACGTAGGGTACTCGCAAGTCAAAGCATATTCTTATACTTCATATCAAATTGCAGCACTGTGCAAAGTAAAAGAGGTTCAATGAGAGGCTATTCTCGTGTTTTCCATTGCCACCAAAACCCTGTTTTTGGAACATGACGACCTCAGGGGAAGGAATTAGACATAAAAGCTTAGGGACCCTCTGAATATGTTGCTTTTTCTATGTCTAAATGAATGACCTTTATTTTGCTGATAGAATAAAAATATATATAGACCATAGACATAAGCCTGATTATTACTAGGATTGTCTTAAAGATCAGAAAACTCACAGTTGGCTGTGTGGCTCAGTAGTGTTACGTCGCCTCAGCAGGGATTGAGGAAGTTCTGGTCACTGGCCTTGTACTAGCAGGTTATAAATACAGTATGTTGGCAGAGGTTGTTTTTCTCAGAATTTGAAACAAATGAACACACTGTCATAGACTACATACAGAGACAACACTGTGGTAGTGCAGCAATGTCTTGACAATGGTACCACATGAGATGAAAGATAGAAGATGCTATTTATTAGTGTCAGTGCAATTACAGCAGCAATCTGTGGAATACGTGTTAAACACACACACACACACACACACACACACACACACACACACACACACACACACACACACATGAACAGAGTGAGTTGTATCAATGCCTTATTTGTAAAATATCCCAATAAAATTTTAAAAAGGAAAGGGCCTGATTGGCTTTAAATGTTAAGATATTTTTAATGTTTTTCTTTTACATTGTCAGTGATTTATTTCTGAGTATTACATTACAGCCAGCCAGAAGTACGCTGTATTGTATTTCATTCATCAAATAAAACTAATTCAGGACAATAAAAACCAATACATAAAATTGATCAAAATAGATTGAGGATAAGTACAACCCTGTCTGAATTTAAAAAATGTATTTTTGACACGTGAAACCCATGAGGAAAGCAATTCATGTCTGAGGGAAGGTTAGAGCCACAGAGTCTAATTAGAGGTTAAACCCACGCGAACATGCCACGACCTGTGTGTGGTGATGCCTAATATAAGAAGCTCCTGATAGCGAGCATGCTGTCGTCCCATATGGGCTCCTCTAGTCGTCTGTCCACTCGCCTCCTGTTTGCAGGTAATGTAGCGCCAGCGTGCTAAAGCCGGTCACGTGGCCCACGTAAGCCCTGGAACCGGGTGCTGTGATTCACCGGGTCAGTTCAGGGCCAGGCTAGTCAGGATCAATGTGGATGACCTCTCTAGAATTCACCACTCAGCACTCGTAGGGGCTAGACGCTAGTCCATACAGACCAAACCTGGGGCCGGGAGAGAGGAAGCATACGTGGCATATTGAAGAGCTGAAGGATAACACAATTACCAAAATATTAATTAAATTGTAGGTTTGGGTATGAGGCTGTACGTGGAAAAGGGGCTGCTTGAGCTGGTTACAAAGTTAATTGTGTGTGTGTGTGTGTGTGTGTGTGTGTGTGTGTGTGTGTGTGAGAGAGAGTCTCTCTGATGAGTCTTTATGGACAGAAACTTTTTTGTGGTAACTCTTACAATCACACCTACATAGACGAGACACAGAGCAACAGCAAGGATTTCTAATAGAAAGGAATGGGGAATTGAGATAAGAAAAAAAAAAACAATCTGAAGAAAAGCAAATCCTGGAGAAAGAACGAGTGTTGTTAGAGACTCTTGCTGTATTCTGCCCTAAATCAGCGCTTCCCAAGAAATTAACATTTTAAGGAGAAAGTGAGAGTGGGTATGGAACGTGGGCTAGATGTATGTAGGCCAGTTATGGACTGCTTCCACCGACTCGTACTGTGTGTGTGTGTGTGGGTGCATGTGGCGTGTGTTTGTGTGTGTCTGTGTGTGTGTGTCAGGGTGTGTGAGAGAGAGAGAGAGGGGGTTTAGATTAAAAAGAGAATGAGGAATGCCTCAGATAGGGAGGATGAGAGGGTGGATGAATGAAGATGTGTCCAGTGAAGAAAAGAAGAGATTTCAATAGTGGCTCTTGGAGAAATCTCTCAGTTGTTGGTTTTCTGGAAGATTGTTACGCAAGACGAATCTCACCAACATGCTGTCTCTCTTTGTGTGTGTGTGTGTGTGTGCATGTGTGTGCGTGTGTGTGTGTGTGTGTGTGTGTGTGTGTGTGTGGGTGGGATTTGACTTCCTGACCCTAGCGACAATTATCCCCTTGCACATTTTGAACTATTTCCGCTGACTCATGTTGCGTGCATGTGTGTTTGTTTATTAGTGACTCATGTGAAGTGATAGTGAAAGAAGGTGTGGGTTCTTGTGTTGGGTTCATTCTAAATGTGTGCATGTGTAGGCTATAGGCCTAGGCCCTATACGTCGAGGTGCCAGGGTATTGTGTGGGTGTCTGTAGAAGAATTTGTTGTCAAGCTGAATGTGCCACAGTGTGCATGTGCGCGAGCGTGATGCTGAAAATAAGAGCCCATATCTCAGTAATCTTGCATATAGACACATAGTATTGTACATGAATTCACTTTACCGGGGCCCTTTGGCCTCAGCGTGTCTGTACGTGTTGCTGTGTGGACGTTTGTGAGTAAGACAGAGAAATGGACAGGAAAGGGGGTGCTGTCTTTTTGAGTGTACGATCCCTTTCTCAAATCCTCTTTTTGCCGCTGAATGAATAACATCTCTTTGTGTGAGTGCACGCATGCTTGCTTGTGTGTGCATTTATTTTGAAGATCTTTGAGTGAGGAGCACATGTGGGTGTTTTTGCTAGAGTGAGAAAGGGTGTGCGAGCTCTTCTCTATGCTTCTGGGAAAATGTGTCATAGAGGGAAAGCAGGAAACTCTGCCTGACTGTGTGTGTGTGTGTGTGTGTGTGTGTGTGTGTAGGTCTTTGTATCTTCTTATCAGCGACTGAAATATGAGCAAACCTAAATAGCTAATTTCCTAATGTTTATAAAGTTGTGGTTTTGTTTTTGTGTGTTTGTCAAACCATCTCAGAATTGTTTGTCCAAATGTGTGTATTATAAAAGTATACTAAACAATTCTAGTCTAATGTTAATTGTTTGGGGTCATTGGGATTTTTTTATTTTTTTTTAAAGGGGTCGGTACCCTAAACCCTCTGCAGAAATAATGTGGGCAATTCTCAACCTCAAAGTATGTTTGCGTGTTTCACATGTGTATCAGTGAGTGTATTGATAGTAGATAGAATAGTTTGACCCATTGGGATTTCTGAAGGCCGATGCACATTTTTTTAGACTAAAGTTGACGATAATTTATATTTTGTGCTAGTATTCAATATCTTTAAATATCCAAAAGTATTCAGAGTTTTCCACATAATTTTGTTATTGGCAGGGTGGAAAAGCCGATGAAACAGCATTTAAACCAATAACACTTAAACTCCATTGAAACCAATACAAATTATTTTAGGTGGATTAGTGACTCACCACACTAATCAATGGTAGGGAAACTCTGGGATAACAAAGTGTAACTATTAATAATAAAATGTGCAAGGAAAATAAAATTTCATTGCTGGTTTTACAGTTTTTATGTAACTGTGTTCAAGGAGGAACCTCCACCATATCAGCAGTGGACGACATGGCTGATGTTGGTATTGGTCCTATAAATCAGCAAACCAATATATCGGTCTAACCCTAGTAGATAGCATAGTGAGGCTGAAGAATTGTATATAAGAAGAGAAAATGACAGACTGAGACTATGATGTGGAAGTAAATTAGATTTAACTAAGAAAGAGTCGTAGTGAGTTGTCTCCGTGTCTCACTGCTCCCTCCCTATTTACAGTACACAAGCGTACACATAAACTGATATTCTCTATTTTTTAAGTCACTCAGAAAGATTGCAATAATTCTATGGCTCAGTAAAGCTCCCCTAAGTGACATTGACACACACTTTTAAACAATGCGGTGTATGTGATTTTGTGTGTGTGAGACACACCTGAGACACGCTAATGAGTGAGCAAGAAAGTCAATGTCATCTTAGAGTAACTTCCTGTAAAACAGAACTGTCAAAGGAACGGGAAGAAAACTAAAGGTGTTCGTGACAAGGTGAAGGATGAGACCATTTTAATGTTGTCACGTGTACGTTGCATGCAGTGTGTGTGTGTATGAGAGAGTAACCAAGCGTCAATCATTGAGCACCGGATATGATGTGTGAGCGCCAAACGTCTGTTGCCATGGCAACAAAGCAAACATCACACTGATGTAGCCTGTGCATAACACAGAATATTCACAAATAGAAATTGCAGCCTGTGTGTGTGTGTGTATAAACATGTTAGCACACTGCCATGAAATTCCCCCTCTTTCAGTGGAAAGTGACACACATGCATGTGCATGCATACACACACACTTTTGCTTCCTCTTTTATTCTATTTTGGGCATTTTTGTCAAAATCCACTCAAAACAAAAGTTAACTAAAAATCATGTCACCTGCATTTCCGCACAGTAGAAGTCTTGTTTGTAAAAAGGACAATTTATATAGCAGCATTTAAATGTAAATTGTTATACAATTCTCTTTTGTTTTTACCCCCTCTTCACTTTCTGTTTTTTTTTCAATTACAGACAGTGTAGTATTATCAAGGGGCCAACTTCCATGACTCCAGTTTGGAAGTAAGCGAGGAAGGTGTGTGGTGTCCTTTTATATAGAACACCCAGATGAGGTTTTCTGCTGAGCAGTTCTGTAATCAGTGGTCTCCATTGGTTCTCTGGGGGCATCAGAAAGGCCTGGCTTCAGATGGAAACACCATGCAGTGAAATGTAGTTAGACGTTCTCGTCAAGTCCAACTGGGCTCAGCGTCTCACACACTTGGCAATGATGATACCTATTATTATGCTTGATATTCTGATCAGTTATTAATAAAAATCAGTCTTCATTTGAGGAACAAAATTCTTTTACTGCACTTTTTGCATCTTAAATCAACACGTTGACGATTTTCAACTATAGTGGACATTCTAACTTAAATGTTTCAATATTACCAATATACCAATATTCTATGATTATAAATAATAGAAACTAAAACTGCATGATGATACATGATTAATTGTGCAGCACTTTCACACACACACACAGTTTGTGTAACACTGAGGAAACGCGTCACTTTCCCTTAGTTATACGTGAACACACTTTTTTCGCAGGGTTGTTTTGCACTCAGATGCATCTTTTCCTCTGTCCTCTCGTCTTCCTCCATCTCATTTTTGATTTTTCTGAAAACTATGACGCGTTCGTGTTAACCCTTCGCTCCATCGCATTGCAGTGGCTTTGCCTCCCCTCCTCTCCACTTCGCTCTCTTCATCCTGGTCTACCCGGATACGGATACCCGGGAATAACATCCCCGCTCCCCCCCACTCCTCCTTTACGTAATGCTTAAAGCCCTGCACATCCTCCCTGGCCATGGCAACAACCACATCTGGATCACACAGCCATCTAGACTGGCACCGAAGCACACTGAAGCGCTCTACACTTATCACAAAAGTCATGTGCAAAGATAATCCCATTTCTGATTTGGCAAAGCACACTTTAAGGAAATTCTCAAAATGCACTGGTGCATTGGGACTCCTGAGTAAGAGGTGGCTCCCAGGCTTAGATGTTAGATGTTACATGCATGCAAAGTTGGTAGAGAGATCTGATTTTTCACTGTTTTGTCAGGATTTCAGTGTGTCAGGAGATCACCGTTTTCCTGGCTTTTTGTGTTCTCAAGTCCCAAAGTTTTGTCCAGTTTTTTAAAATGTGTTAATTTTTTCTTCTTGCCTTCATCCCACTCTCCTCTGTTTGCTTCTCGTCTTCCAGAGTGTTTTCGCTGGCTGTCTGGTGCTGCCTGTCTGTTGGCCATTTATCTGCAGGCTAGTAGTGCCCCCAGATGGTCACACACATACATTACAAGTTCCATCACAAGTGGATAGGAGGAGGTGGATCTCCCAAAACTGGTCTGAAGTTAGTGTAACATTTATTCTCCTCATTGGTATTGTTCGTGGCTGGGGAGAGAAAGCTGAACCTGCATCTGTAGTCACAGAGTGGGCTCAGGAAGATGGTGCAATGTGTGTATTTTAAGCCAAACATCGAAATAGTCTTATTTGCTTATTTGCAAACCACCTTTGCGTTCTTTTCAAAATTCACTGATGGGGAGATGTCCAAAGGTTTCAGGACCTTCTTTTGCAACACAAAGGAAGGAATTAGGGGAGGTTTTCTGGCATTCAGTGACCCTGGAAAAAGACATTATTGGTCCATCGTGTTGAAAATCTCCTGGCTCCTCGGCTACCACACAGCTGTTGTTCTGGATGTCCTTCAGCCATTGATATGTCAAAATATTTCTCTTTGCATTATTGCTCAAGTTCAGTTTGATGCAGTAGATGGTGATGGTCACTGGTAGACCGGTAGTCACAGGCGACACACGGACCTGTGCCCAACATGTCTGTTGCTATGGTAACTGCAAAGGATTGGTGGATCGAGTTATAATTGGACAGAGCAAATGGTGGGTTGTGGGAGGGAGAGACACAGAGCACAGGGGTGGAAGATGAATTAAGGGATGAGAGAGATGGGATGGGAGGGTGGGAGAGGGATGTGCTCCACCCATGTAGTGCCAGCCTGGGTAAATGGGAGGAAGAAAAGTTTCTGTAGTGGGAGCATGTGGTCTGTGTGTGTGTGTGTGTGTGTGTGTGTAATGCACACATTAACAAGCATAATGTATGTAACCTCAAACAGCCAATGAAAGCTGCTAAACACCTACACAGATAGTGCACTGCCAATGCCAGATAATTAAGCTTATCTAAGGGGGGGGGGGGGGGTCTCCCACATGTTTTTTGTATCCCTCTTAGTCTCTCTTTTGCTCTGTCTCCACTGCTCACCTTTATTTTATTTAACTCAAACTGTTTTTCCTTGTCCTCTGCGAAAGTCCAAATGTTGGGGGGTTGTCATGTGCAGCCCTTTGAGACTGTAACCGTGATCAAGGGCTTTACACATACACTTGACTACGTTGTCCCGTCTGCCCTAGACCTGTGTGCATGACCCAACAGATCTCAGCTTTATATGGTAAGGGCTAATGCAGGTATACACCATTATCTCCTGACAGCTGTTGTTTGACATTGCAAATTGTCTCCAAGGTGGCAAAAATATGACAAATTTTAATATAAATAATCCTGTGTTAGCAGCAGTTTATAGTGAATCAAATATCTAGGCTTATTCAAAGCAAAAGTCATTGCATTGCTCTGAGCAACTGGTTAGATGTTGTAGGTCATTATCACGGTTGTAACCTCTGAGCAATCACAGTAATCCTCATCTCAACCCCTGCCTCTCTTTTACCCTCTTTTCCTCTCTTCTTCAGGCACTAACGCCCATTAGTTTAACTCACCCCGTATCTTCGTGACATAAGATGCTTACTGGTGCCAACACTCTGGGGGTGGGGGTGGGGCCGAGCACGGGAGAATGAACAGCAGAATTAATGGGAGTTGAGGCATGTCACGAAGAAGCC
The DNA here is from genome assembly GCA_034670405.1 of Hoplostethus atlanticus. NCBI lineage: Eukaryota > Metazoa > Chordata > Actinopteri > Trachichthyiformes > Trachichthyidae > Hoplostethus > Hoplostethus atlanticus. Next base: position 138,668 of record JAXDDX010000016.1, on the reverse strand, counting down.
CCTACTGATATGTTACAAGATTACCCCCCACACACACACACACACACACACACCACGCCCATTACATTCTTGTATAGTTATAGCTACAGACCCAAAGGCAGAGTGTTTGAAGAAAAATGTGTAACCCAGAACTCAAAGGGTTACTTTTTATTTTTTTTACTCTAGAGGACAGCATCTGCCAGTGGCTCTCATGACCTTATTGGTCAATTGCCAAGCTCCTTATGTTGACTGCCTGGTCGTGGTAATTAAGTCCCTCCCACTATTGTATTTGTGTGATTGACAGATGAGCTGAGCGGCTTGACTTCTTGACTCATACAGTATGCTGAGACCGCTAACACACGGTTTCTCTTTGTCTGCATACAGCTGTGTTATAACACGACCATTTCAGGTATTTTTGTGCGTCTGTGTTCCCCTTGATGTGCCTTTGTGATTGTCTCTCCCATCTCTGGCCCCCCACACCCTTCCTCCCATAAGAGAAGTTCTGTTTTCACAAGTTGTTTTCTCTCCACCCCCCCACGCCCCTCCCTCTCCTGCAGAGAATGACTCTCAGTCTATTTTTACCCTCTGGTCCTCTCCACTCTTATCCCGTTCCACCCATTTTCCCTCTCTTTCAAACCACCCCTCCTCTCCTGGTTTCAATTCTCTTCTCTCTCTCTCTCTCTCTCTCTCTCTCTCTCTCTCTCTGTGTGTTTTGTGTGTGTGTGTGTGTGTGTTGTATCAGAACATAAAATATTTTGGTCTGGAGGAGGCAAATTTGCATGATGGAAAGGTGGAAAAATGTTCAGGGTTTGAAAGGGCTTTTTTTTTTCTTTCAAATGGTGGAAAATTACATCACTTGCCTCCCCACTTATAGCTGTGCTCCGAAAAGCAAAAGGTACAGCGTCACCAAAGAGGAAGGGTTTACAGTCCTTTTCACATACAAGCATGTACTGCTGACTTCTAACATGGACAGAAGCTCTTTTATTGGTTTAAAGCTTCCTAAAAACAAACACAAATAACAGGTTCCTTTGAGGTGAGGTAGCTGGTTGTTATCATGACCTCATTGCCCCCATCAATATCCTGATGTTACGACAGCATTTTGTCAGATTGCACAGGGTTAATGACTCAAATGGTCAAACGTTGTGGCAATGTAACCAGTAGGGAGCTTACGAGCGCCATCCCCGCATTTGATGGTCTTCATGGGTACTGAATGAGGAACTTGCCATTTGTAGGGGGGAGGGAGCTTGTCCAACTTGTGTTAGGCCATTGGTTGTCCTACATCTGAGTGTCGGCGTTTGATTCGTGCTTTCACTAATCAGTCCAGTTTTACTACGAAGTGTATACCAATGATATCGGTCTAGGGTGGGCTTACTTAAGAAACTTGCAGTTGCATAATTTGAGGCCATTCATTGAACGTCAGCCAGAATTTCTATGTGGAGCCTGTCGAAAAACCGGCCCGTGTTATTATTGGTGTTGTATATCCAGGATGAGGTCCGTTTCTTTGCTGCGATCAGCCGCTGAACGTGAAACTAAAGTGGAATTTGCATATGACTGGCATTCCAGTGCACACTCTAACCAATCAGCGTCCATGGCGGTGGGACGACAGTTGGTTGCCTTGGCCAATGCCGGGGCGTAAATTCACTGAAAGGGGCGGGACACGGTTGGGCGAGGTTGACAGACCGAGAAGGGGGGGGGGGAGGTTGCAAGCAGCCTAGTTTACAACAGGAGGAAGAGGGAGGGAAAGAGAAAGAAAGGACCAAGGCTTGCGAGAGAGAGAGAGGAAAAGAAACCAAGGGAGTAAACTCGGGCTGGGTGCTGAGAAGATGTGATTGGAGGACTTTTCTACACCAAAACACCACTCGTAACATCAATACGAGTACTAACCGAACCGGACGGTGTGCGCGCCGTTGTCGGGGGGACGTCCGCACGAAGTGGCTAGCTAACCTGCTGTAGACGGACCTCACCAGCGGCTGTAACCCGCTGTATATTTTGTTTAAAGCCCTCGGGTTCTAGTCCTGTATTTGAGCATATCCGACTGGCCTCTCATCCACAGCTTTTAGAGCTCGACCGAGGAGGAGAGAGGAAAATACAAAGCCAACCGCGAGCCATTCCCTTTCTCTTCGCAGACTGGAGTCGAGTCCTCATCGTTGTCGCTTTATTGCTGGCTGCTGTGCTGTATTGTAGTCCATCAATAGCTAGCTAACGTCAGGTTGTTGCCGAACTGGCCAGGTAGGATAGGAGCTGGTACGTAGGTTAACGAGTGCTCAAAGATCAGCTAGCTACTAGTAGAGACTATAGTGTACGTAGCCATCTCGGTAATCTTTAAAATTAACAAACTGGCGGATAGCGGGCTAGTAGGAGATGGGTGATGGATGAATGCACCAGATTTATACCCAACAACATCTGCTTTTGACTTTCCTGCGTAGTTAAGAGGCATACACTCAAGCTCACTGCTTTCCTGTAGTAACGCGAGGTTAATTTGGCTGTTGGCAGGTGTTAATTAATTGACAGCTTAAGACAGGTGTCTAGTAACATTTTGAGATAAGTGATGGGAAACCAAGTTTACTTTATTTGGTTCATCAGCTACGGCAAGCCGAACCTTGCCGAATTATTTTAGCAGCCAGTACGTGTGAATACGCCTTTGTGTTGAGACATGAGAACAATTGCGTTTCTTTTGCCTCTTTCTGTGCGGCGGGTGCACGACCAGGGGCGTTCCCGAGGGGTTGGTCTAATTTGGAGCGGTGCACTCGAGGCTCCAGTTGTTGCGAGAGACAGGCTAAATTAGAATATCTGCAATTTATTATGTGAACCAAAAATGGTAAACGTCAGTGTTTTAGTCAATGGTGTACATTCGGATAACATGAAAAATCCTCACACCGCTGTCCAAGTCAGAAGAATCACTTTATGCTAACCCAAATTTGCTTGTTGCAATGCTGTTAGCCTGATCGATACGATGGCCCTCTTGCAGTAGCCCTCTTGCTGTTTACTCTGGCCCATCTAAGCTTATCTTTAGCTACCTGAGTCCACCTACCCACAGCCGTGTTGTAGTGTAGAGGAAGGTTTGACATGGCCCAGAAAGACGTAGTTACCGGACGGATCTTTTAATCCAGGCCGTGGATGAGCGCGAGGCCTCATTAACCAATTCAGCACCAGACTGCCGTAGTAATGTAAACAAACAGAGGAGAGGGGGCATCGGGGGTAATTAGACCAAAGGGAGGAGGACCTTGCCTTTGATCACACGCATCCTTTCGTCGTCTGTGCACTGTTACATTATTGACAAATTGAAATGAAGTTCAGATCGTCTTATAATCCTTTTTAGTACATTTTGTCCACGGATGTTTGACTGTTCTGTGCGCGCTATCAAATTGCGGCATTCTGCGATGAGAGATGGACTCTACTTGACCGATAGATGTCTTTATGCTCACATTGGAATAAAAATATAAATTTACTCCACATCGTGAAAACATCGCGGATGATGCAGTGATTATTGTGAATGATGACAGCAACCTGTAGGGAAGAAACGGATACAGGCACCATTGAGCACTTGTCTTTTCATCTATGGAGTTGCCACCTCTGTCAGATCGAGATTTTGGATTAAGGATGTTTTGTCACGTGGATTTCCGTCAATCATTGTGAAAGCGACATTTAAAAAAAAAAAAAAAAAAGACATAATCGTTGTTTTTGAAATACGTACATAAAAAAAATCAAGGTTTTTATTCAACCATGTTTTCATCAGAGAATCCTCAATATCTCCGCCAAGGATTGAGCATGTTTGGTCAGTCCGTGTCAGTTACTTTACCGTTTGTATGAGATTATACTATCATGTTCGCAGCACTTCATCTTTGTAAACAACCTCTCATTATTTGTAATGCTTAGTTGAGTTGTAACATAATGGAGGCGTACTGCCACGAATTAATATACTGCTAGAATTGTATTGTTATGAAAACGTTCAATAATAGAACTTCTTACATCTATTTGGAAATCCAAATAAATATAGTATGGCCCTATGTAGCCCTATTCACTCAATGATTGACTGATAATGACAGCTTCCTTTCTCCATGAATGAGGCCTTTTGTGCAGCTGCTATTTAATTTAATTAGCCAAGTGGCTAGAGGTGGGCCGGTGTGGCAGTAGTAAGGTCCCAGACCTCAAGACCCACAGAGCTACATGTCTTGAGTGAAAACCAGTAGACCTGTAGACTATCTTTAAGGAGTGATTACACTTACTGATTGGAGTAGACATATGTTTCTGGTTGGAGGGTTGGAGCAGTGCTCCTCGAATCCAGTCCTTGGGGTTCGGGGTACTGCTGGTTTTCTATCCTACCAGGTAATTAATTGCATTCTCTTGGCATCCTAGGTCTAAATCAGTCCCTGATTAGACAGCTAGAATGAAAACTAACTGTCAGAATAGAAAGCCAGCAGTAATCTGGACCCAAAGGTCCAGGACCACTGACTTAATTCCCCAAATAAATCAATGGCATCTGGATTATCTGAATGCAAGAGGAAGGCCTGGTTCTTCTGTATCTGATTTCTTCAGTAATACAGTAATACAATGTACTGTTTCCCTCTGCAGTGTGGACCAATGTGGAGCCCCGGTCAGTTCCAGTGTTTCCCTGGCATTCATTGGTCCCTTTCCTGGCACCCACCCAATCAGATGCTTCTGCTCAGCCAGGAGAGGGCCAGCAACCAATCAGCCACCCCCAAGCAGCCATTCTGAAGACAGGTACTGTACTGAATATATGTATGTGGTTGACTCAGTGGCTATAGAAAAGGTATTCTCTCCATTTAAATCTATTTTTCATCCTTGGATTAGATCACTTTCCTTTGCTTTAAATATATGCTCTGCTCCATCCTGAACACATTCCCTTGCTTTGCTTCCCCAGAGTGTCAGGGGGTTGCAGCACTGACACAGGAGCCTACGGAGGCACTGCCCACTGTGGAGAGGGGTGCCCTGTCCCGGCCTACCCCCTCCTCTGATGAGCCACCCCCAGAGAAGGAGAAGGGAGATGCAGAGAGAGAGAGGCCTGACAGTGAGACAGAGAGTGATGTGGATGACCCGTAAGTGCATTTCTGTTGTTGAGGGTGCTTGTATGTGTAAATCTGTGAGAGGTTGTGTATGCACATAAATAGACACATAGCAATGTACCAAGTAGCAAAGCAGTGCTGTAGGTACATGGCATAAAAGAGGTTATGTATGAGTCCAAGTCAGCCTGCTCATTAATTTTGTGTGTGGTGTTGTGTCCCCACACATACATGAGTGTGATATTTTTTGTATCCTCACGCTAATTTGGGCAGAGCAGCTCAATGCCAGAACAAAGCAGATGGGAACAAAAGCATTCCATCTCTGGGCTTTATCACTATATGAAAGGCAGTGGCCAGGCTGTCAGCCATTGAAATGGATGAGCTATCTGCTGAATCTGCTGATGTATCTCATGGGAGATGAACTACTTGTGCTGTGTGCCTACATCTGATAGACTGACAGTTCTTGTGTAAATAATCCCTAAGACCTAAAGAATTTCTCAATTTTTGAACATTAATGTTCAAAAAGAGGCTTGTGTTGACATGCAGGCCTACATTTGTATGTTTTGTGAGGGTTTTTTTTATTACAAAATGAAATTAAACATTATTTTCATAATAAAGATCATAAATAGAATGTTGTTTTTTACTTGTCTCTTCCCAGCTTTCTCCCAGGAGTCTTACCCGATCAGCCCCTCTCTACGTCACCAGTGAAGAGACGGACTCAGTCCCTCAGCGCGCTGCCAAAAGACGGGGACAAGAACAGCCCTGGGAAGGTACTCTGTCACCTTCTGCCTCCACTGGTAACTCAAAATACTCACTCTCCCATTTACTATGTATAATGTAATGTATCGCTCTCTATCGTTCTCACTCACTCAGAGGGAGAAGGACCACATCCGGCGGCCAATGAATGCATTTATGATCTTCAGTAAGCGCCATCGGGCATTGGTGCACCAGCGGCACCCAAACCAGGACAACCGGACAGTCAGCAAGATCCTGGGGGAGTGGTGGTACGCCCTGGGACCTAAGGAGAAACAAAAGTACCATGACCTGGCCTTCCAGGTACAGAGGATGCATGTGCACAAACACACAATTTTTAATAACAATGATTTAGGATATTGTGCTTTTGTTTTGTTCATCATAAATGTATACCATTTTAAAAGAACAGGTTACTGGATTCTATGCCTATATATTCCTTAGTCTACCTTCATACAAACTCCTCCTTACTTCTCCCTGTCGCCTGTCCCGTTCCCAGGTGAAGGAGGCCCACTTCAAGGCCCATCCAGACTGGAAGTGGTGCAACAAAGACAGGAAAAAGTCCAGCTCTGAAGGTCGCGGGGTCCCAGGGGGAAAAGACATCCGAGAGAGGAGCATGTCTGAGACTACAGGTCAGTCTCACACTTACTAAGCTCTCACAGTATGCACCCCCACATATACACACACACACTCCAGAAAGCCACAAGTCAGTTCTACTTGTCTATTGCAAGATTACTGTTCAATCATATAAAACTGTCTTCTTCTTTTTGCCCTCTGACAGAGCCCCATTCTGTGGAGCTGAAGGGGGTTGGTCCAGGTCTGGTGGGTGTGTCTGAGCGGAGTGCAGGCGAGGGCCATGTGGGCCAGCTTACCCGTCCCCGAGCCTTCTCTCAGAGTGCCATGCACAGCCTGGAGCGGAGTGAGAGGGGTAACACACAGGCCCTGGCAGAGCTGGCACAGGTAGGGCGGGGCATAGCTCATACACCTAGGAATTTTACTTTACAATGTGCAACAAAAGTGCATGCATCTCTTGGCAAATTGTAAACAGAAATTGCAGACATTTTTGCTTCATCATAAAGCAATGTTCTGCTAGCATTTTTGTAAACATCACTTGATTTTAAAAATAAGGCTAGTTTGCACTGCAATCACTGCAACGGAAATTATGTTTTCTCAAGAAACTCTGCCTTTTACAAACATGGAAAAGTGGAAATGTGATAATGGGGCATGTCTAAAATAGATGGCAGTATAATATAGCCATTCTATCTTTTTTCATACACATCTCTGCTAAAGTATCTCTTCTCTTCATTTTTTTTAGATGTGTGGGGATGGAGGCAGTCAGTTTTCTGGCCGTGCCCCACCCCTTGCTCGGTCCCAGCGGGGGGTCAGCGAGGACATGACCAGTGACGAGGAGCGCATGGTCATCTGTGAGGAGGAGGGAGATGACGATGTCATTGGTGAGAAGTCAAAACTACTGTGCCCATAAAGTCGTATGTTAGATTTGAGAGAAACACCGCAGTCGATACACTACTTCGTGTGGCGTTGTCCCACCACATAAATTTCCAGCAGCTGCTTGTGAAATTTCCAGTCAATGGGTTTTAATATTTTATGTCATCAGTGGTGCCTCAGTACCACCTTGTCACAAAACTCTTGCTCTTGCCTTAGTGATAACTAGGTTATGAAATCACAATACTGTGTGTTCACACCTGAAAATGGGCATTATGTATCTCCTGTGGTTGTATTTATCTGCATTACTTTTTCCACTCTCCCCCTCCATTTCTTTACATTGCTTGTGTGCACATTTGGGCTGGATTGTGTCCAGCCTATACAGGATTCTGATCAGAGTGTAACTTTGACTTTCATATCTGGTTTGGAAGATCAGTAGCAATGTGAGCAGATTCAGATTTTTGTGCATCCAGACACTCGTGTCCTGGCGTGATTGGATGATAAGTTGCATTTAAGTGTACGTGTAACTGTAGCCTATATTTCTTTCCACAGAGGACTCTTATCCTAGCAGCTCCATAGACCTCAAGTGTAAGGAGAGAGTGACTGACAGCGATAGTGAAAACGGCTCTGGAGACGAAACTGATCGCAAGGTAACCAGCCTCCCACCGCAGCCCTTTCTTTCATGTTATTGATCCATTTCAAGTGATATAATAGTATATACAGATATAGACAGGTTCTTTTCCTATATGCCTTCATGTTCTCAAAATTTCTCTTTTTCTTCATGTTCTCAAAATTTATTTTGTCTTCCTTTCCAGAGAGTTTTTGCTCCAGTCATCTGCTCCTCCACATCGTCATCCTCCTCTCACCTGACCCCTCACAGCAGGAGTGTCTCACTCTCATCCTATCCCACCAGCAAGCGCTATGATGAAGGGAGAGCAGGAGGGGGAGGGTTTTCAGACCGCAGGAGGAAGGGAGGAGGAGAAGGAGAGGGTAAGGATGGATTTGGGGGAGAGGGAGGAGGAATGGCTCTCTTGCTCTCTTCTGGCCAGTCAGTCATCTCCAGCTCCCCAGCTGGTGGGTCTGCTCCATCGGCGGTGGGTCCCCTGGGATTGAACCCTCTCCTGGGCATGGGTGCTGTGAGGGTGGCCTCCACGGTGGTGACCAATGTGGTGCGTCCTGTGATCAGCACGCCAGTCGCCATCGCCAGCAAACCCCGAGACGGAGGCACATCGTCCAGCCCACACCCGCCAGACAGGAAGTCCCTCACCCCTCACCATCAGCAGCAACCACAACTTCTGATTGGCACAGGAAGCGGGGCAGCGGCCACAGGGGGTGGGTACTACTCCTCATCGTCACCTAATCCTGCAGGTGCAGGGGTGGGCCCAGGTGGAGTAGTGACCAATTTAGTGTTAGGAGGGGCGTTCTCAGCCCAGCCCGCTGTACAGCTCATCACTCCCTCTCCCCAGCCTCAGTCCTCCCAGCAGCAGGTGCCACCCACCACCCCTGTCTCAGCCCCACACAACCAAACCAACGGGCCCTTGCCTCTGTCCCTGCTTCATCCCCAGTTTCTTCCCGCCCACTCCTTGGCACACCCTGGGGCTAAGGCCATCACACAGGTCCAGTACATCCTACCCACCCTACCTGCCAGCACCATCCCCAAGAGCCCCCCTCAGCATCTCAGCCACCCAACCAGTATCTTCAACCTGCCCACAGCTCCGCCCACACATGTGTCCTTGGCCAATGGGAAGCAACAAGGTTCAAGTTCACTGACAGGATATACCTCCAGTCCAGCAGTGGGAGTGGTCAGCCCGGGGGCCAGAGGTGAGGGTTTAGATCAGAGTTCCTCAAATCCGGGCCTTGGGGTCCAGAGTGCTGCTGGTTTTCTCTCCTACCAGGAAGTTAATTGCATTCACCTGGCATCCCAGGTCTTAATCAATCCCTGATTAGACAGCTAGAATGGAATCTACCTGGCAGAATAGAAAACCAGCAGTACTCTGGACCCGAGGCCCGGATTTGAGGACCACTGGTTTAGATGAACAATCATGACATATACCATGTAGCTATTATCCTGAGCTGACTGCTAACTGATCTTTATCTCTCTTTGCCTCAGTCCAAACACAGTCTCCGGTGCTCCAGGGTAAAATGATGGTTCCCATGGCAACAGTGCGGACTGCGCCAGCCCCTGCCCAGCAGTTTCCCATCGTGGCTCCGCCTCTTCCTGTCCAGAACGGTGCTCAGGCAGGAAGCAAGGTCTGTGAGCACATCACTGAAGACAATGACATTGAATTTTTCCACATTAGCTTATTTTTGTCAGTAGCTATGAGTGCACTAAAGCCCGCAAGTCATGAGCATGACCATGTCTCACTCTCTCTCTCTCTCTTCCTCCTTCCATCCCTTTCCAGATCATCCAGATAGCGCCCATGCCTGTGATCCAGTCCCAGGTTCCTCAGGGCGGAGCAGTGCACCCTGTCAGCCACTTCTCTGCAACAGTTGGAACAGCTGCTGTGGTGGCTCCAGGGTCGGCCCCCTCCCAGGCCGTTCTTCTGCCACCAGCACCTACCAGGTAGAAAACACACACACACACACACACACACACACACACACACACACACACACACATATTTACAGTGAGGGACTTAACAGGGATCCTCCACCTCCTGGAAGCAATACCACCCTCATGGGCATTTCATTCAGCTTCAGAGCATCCACTGCTGACTTAATCACATCTGTCCAGCTACACACACACACACACACACACACACACACACACACACACACACACACACACACACACACACACACACACACACACCCACACCCACACCCACCCACCCCAGATCTAGGTCAAATAGTTCACCTCTTCTGTATGGACATGTGAACTAATATGGCTTTTGTTGGCTCTAAATATAAAAGCTATGCTTCTGAGCAGTTACTGTCCTCCAAATGAATGTGTTTGCCTTCCTTTCTAGTTTCTGGATCGAAGTGGATCCAGCTACATTTGACCCTTTTGTGAAACATAACATTGATTGAGTTAAGATGGGATAAATGATGCCATACACCAGGAACTTGTATTTAATCTAATAATGGTGCATTTGATTTCATAAGTCCAGATCCACCAAGCATAGTGGGTAGACAATGTGAGAAACTAAAACTCAAGTAGTGGTGCAGCTGTAGCAGTGCAGCTCTATTCTGGAGCTGGATGTTTAGTGTTAGTCATGCTGCTGGTGGCCCAAGTTGGCTCTGCCTGCCGCCCCCACACTACCTCTCAGCTCCAAACACACACACATACACACAGCACAGCACAACTAGTCATCCAGTGCTGTTCCCTCTAACGTACACTCACCCACTGACCCCCACTGCAGCATTTCTGTCTTTCTGTTTCTCGTTTCTTCTAATCTAGTCTCTGTTCCTGTCATTCCTATTCTAGTTTATTATTGTCTTTCCGTACCTCCTGCCACTACTCTTGCACCATATTTGACATTTGTCATTAATAAAATGTCATCTTCCCTTCTCTGTCTCTCTTTGCCTTTTGTTTTATTTTCATCTCCTCTCTCTGTTCTTCCCATCCAGGATCACCTATGTCCAGTCCACTCCGGGGGTCCCATCCCCTCTGCCTCTGGTCTCCACGACAACAGGCTCATCCCCCACCCAGCAAGGTCTGCCAGTGCCAGGATCTGCATATGTTCCATCGCCCCTAGCAACACTAGGCTTCACAGCCATCGGGCCCCCTGGACAGACCCTGGTGCAGCCACTGATTGCAGGTCAGTGCGATGGAGAGCTTATTCCATCTTTGTTAGGCGCTGTATGGAATTAACTAAGGTTGGCCTATGGTTCCAGCGTTATCATATTTGTCTCGAGTCAAGTCAAGTGAAGTTTATTTGTATAGCCCTTAATGACAGTTGGTCTCAAAAGGCTTCACAATGCCCACGTTGTGCTGTGGTGTTAATGAAAATTAGGTTTCTGTAGGTTTCTGCGCTCTTTTCTTTGTCTGTTCAGCTATGGTGGCTATCGCTGACTATGCTAACGATCAAGTTATTCTTATATTTATTCCAACAACAACAAACAAACCTGCCGTAAATGTAGGACGCATCACTTCCTGTGTGCCGGAGGATTTTTCCTAGGGACCTATCTGACCCTGGGTATTTAGAACAGCAAATGTAAAAACTTTCACAAAGTCAGTATGGGATATTGAACACTACTCTCATATATTGATCGACGATAGAGTGGCTACTTTGAGTGTTATGGAAAATAGGAAGAAATCTTCAGCGAAATGAACCTCCTGTCTCCTTACTCCAGGTCAGCCACCACTACTAGCCACAGCCCAGTCACCACAGCCTTCCACACCAGCCCCTGCAGCCGGCACCGGGGGCCAGATAGTCACCGCCATCTACCCTCCTTCACCCAGCGTCACCATGGCAACGGGGGTGGTCTCCATGACAACAGTACCCCCCAGCGTGGTATACTCCGTCTCTAGCCCTTCCAGTGTTTCTCCACACATTCAGCACAAACACACAGCAGCACACAGCACAATCACACACACACATCCACAGCCCCACCTGGACAGACAGGCAGACAGGCACCTTCCTCAGGACAGATCTGCAGATCGACCGACTGACAGGCAGGCTGAGAGGCAGACGGAGCTCCTGACATATCCGGACAGACAGCTGGAAAGGCAGAGCCAGGCCTCCAGCAGTAGCAGCTCAGTGGCACCTCCCAGTGGCTTAGCTGTTTCTATGAGGCCCTGCAGCCCCCCTGTACCAGTCCACACACCAGGTGAGGCTGCATATATCTCTTCAAGACTCATGTTTGTGAGGTTTTAAGCGCTAATGTCTTAACTGCTATCATGAATCAAGAGCTTGTCATCATAGCATGCTGCTTCATTGATCAAATTTGCTGTAATAATGGCTTCATTTGTGTTTTTTATTATTGAGACAATGTTTTAAACTGATATTTATGTTCCTGTTTTACAGGCAGCACACCAGGCACCCTCAAACTTACCCAGCTTCCAGTCAGGATCCCTCAGAAAGTGAAGGCAACGGTGGCTAACATCCCCGTGGGCAGCTACGAAGGAGGAGGCCGAGGAAAGGAGAGAGACCGGGAGAGGGAGCGGGAGCGAGAGAGGGAAAAGGAGAGGGAGAGGGAAGCTGTGGCCAACAGCCGTTTCTCCTTCGAGCCTGACCCAGCGGGGCAGTCGGGGTCTCCCTCCACATATCCTGCTGAGGAGCCCGCCTCCTCCGATAGACCCGCAGAGGGCTCCAGTGCAGCGGACGACACACGGAGCAGGGACACCGCTGCCAAAGAGGTGAGAGGAGCATCGCGCATCACCTCTCAGCTCAAACAGAACTAGAAGCACCTACTAGTATCTACACACAGTCTCTTTATGGGATTGTATAAAAAAAGTTGAACCTCTTCTCTATATTTATGTGCAGGCTGGATGGAAGGAGTCCCTCCCCTCCTCTCCTTTGCCCCCTCCATCCGCCACAGAACCTGCCCTGCCACCCCCTCAGACTGATAAAGATGGTCCTCCAGCTAAAAAGGTCAAGGCTCGTCCACCACCACTAAAGAAGACCTTTGACTCTGTGGACAAGTGAGTAAATGCCTGTGAATCTCTTGTGTGTATGGTTATGTAAGTGACAGTATATGGGTGCATACTTGAACGTGTGTGTGTGTGTGTGTGTGTGTGTGTGTGTGTGTGTGATTTTAATATTTCTGTGTGTATGTGTGTGTGTTGATCTGGCAGGGTGCTCTCCGAGGTGTATTTCGAGGAGCGCTTCGCAGAGCTGCCAGAGTTCCGGCCTGAAGAGGTTTTACCTTCTCCGACCCTGCAGAGCCTGGCCACGTCCCCCCGCGCCATCTTGGGCAGCTACCGTCGCAAGAGGAAGAACTCCACAGGTCTCGTTCACTACGGCATTTCACAATGGATGATTTTTGTGGTTCTTATTGATAAATGAAGAATATTTCTGCTGATAAAAAAGTATTACTTTGGTATTTTTACTCAGTGTAATTCATCATTAAAACCATTCTTTGGACCAAACTCTTGACCAGAATTCTAAGACACATTTTCTTTTAGATTTAGATTTTGTTTAGCTTATTGATGCATTATTGATTGATTGATTGATTGATTGATGCATGGCGGCTTACTGGGTTTGATTCCATTGTGTTTCCTTTGTGTGTCTCCTAGACCTGGACTCGTCCACAGAGGACCCAGTCTCTCCAAAGAGGAAGAGCCGACGGCGTTCCAGCTGCAGCTCTGAGCCCAACACACCTAAGAGTGCTGCCAAGTGTGAGGGAGACATCTTCACCTTCGACAGAGCAGGTAACAACACACAGGGAAGGACGAGGCAGGGACAGGATGTGTGTGTGTGAGAGAGATGACACTACACACATTACATACCTCTGCTGTAGCCTTTTGGTTATCCAGGTACTTGCAAGGCACAGCTGACTTACTAGTGAGGCTACCAGTCTCTCTTTATGCCCCTTAGGATTACAAAGGTTTTAATTCTTACCATTTTACTCCCTACTGAGCCGACACAGCCAAAAATATGAATTCTGGCGACATAAACAAGTCCCTCACTGTAACTAGTTGCCCAGAAGGTTCAAGCGAGCGCTGTATGTTGTTCTCCCAGGCACGGATGGAGAAGACGTCCTGGGAGAGCTAGAGTTTGAGAAGGTGCCGTACTCCTCCCTACGACGAACCCTGGACCAGAGGAGAGCGCTGGTCATGCAGCTGTTCCAGGAGCACGGCTTCTTCCCGTCAGGTTAGTCACTCACAAGCTTATACAGAATATGTTGCCACCTGCAGACCTTCATTCATGGCCTCTACATGTGTAGACAAACTATTGAGCCCACAAGTTAATTGAATTGGCCTTTTTTAAAGAGAGGCTGCCTCTGTATCTGTATCTGCATGTGTTTGTGTTGTTTGTAGTTAAGTCAAAAAAAGGAAAGCAGGTAGAGGGAGATGAGACTAAAATGATGTAAGCCATGAGCAAACCCACCAGAATGTTTGTCCGTTCTTTGTCCACAGCTCAGGCCACCGCAGCTTTCCAGACACGATACTCGGACATCTTTCCCACCAAGGTGTGTCTGCAGCTGAAGATCAGGGAGGTCCGGCAGAAGATCATGCAGACAGCTGCCCCCTCTGAGGTCTCCGGCATGGGGGGCCCCGAGTCCACTTTGTCCCTCCCTGGACCCTCTGGCTTCCAGTCAGGAGAAGGATCCGGGAGAGGAGGCGGGGAGCCGCAAGGTGACGACGTGGATCGAGAGGCAGAACAAAGCCCGGAGGAGCCTCGTGATTTACAGGACTCTTCTAGATGAGGGATGCTGACAAAGTAGATCAGCGAATGTGGAAATCACACATCTCTGCCCCCCCCTTTGCCTTCATGGGTTTTTTTTACCTCTCCACTGGTCTAATCCTGATCCTTTCCATCATCAGCGGCCAGCTTCAGAGAATGAGAGACAAAGAGGGAGTGTGTATGCAATGTTGGGGCATTGATGTTTTCTTTAAAAATGTAATTTCCTTGTACCAAAAAAAAGGACATGTGAAACACCAGTGGCACAAAAATACCACATAACACCACCACAACACACACACACCCTGCAGACTTCAATTCCCGCACTTGAATTAGCACTCTGTATTAACAACCCTGGATAAAGCTTCCATTGATGCCAGTGAACGATGGACCACTAATCATCTGCACTCATTTGCCTTGAAGAAAGGATTCTCGTTCTAGGTGGAGAGACAATCCACTCTGAGACGGCGGGCGAGGCGGAGGTTTTAGAGCTCTCACATGAACTTGTGTTTTGTTTTTAACTAATAGGGTTATAGGAATTAAAGCAGCGTGTTGCTGCTTGAGGAACAACCTGGATGTACACTCGTCTGTCCTTAGCTTGTTTGTTCCTGCTGGACATTAGGGGGCTGGGCCCTCACCGGCTGAGAACCCATTGCTATGGAGTTGGATCAGAAAGATCCTTTTATTGGTTCCATCTCCCCACTTTGTTGCTCTAATGTAGACCTTGGTCTGTTTGGACTGACTGAATGATTGACTGAAACTTAAGTGGTCTTAAGTGCCATCATTCCTGCAAATATCTATCTGGCCTAGTCCTCCCTTCCCATGATTGACCTCAGCAGATGCCAGTAGGTAGGAACCCAGCATTCCTGTGCCTCTCATTCGCTAGCCATGAAGGAAGGAGGTGGGCCAGAGTCAATGGGCACATCCTGGCTCTTGGTTGGATTGAATTTTATGAGTTGCCTCCACCACACGTTAGTTTTTAGTGTTTTTTGGGGGGACTCGAGTCATGTAAGCAGAGGAGGTCAGGGTGACAAGGCCTTAATCCTCTATTGCCAAGCAGTTTTATTCACTTTTTTTAATTCAACATTTCCATTATTCAGTTTATGTTATTGTACTATTCCTGTGACTATTATTACTCTCATATCAATGTAGTGAACCCTGGTCCTTACTCCTGTTCCTCAATGCTGGCAGAAGTCCCCCTCATTTCTGCCAAGGTGTTGATTTCTCATGCTAGTTGTTTTTAGCGTTTTGGGGGGGGCGGGTTAAGGATGTGTGAGAGATGCCACTCCACACCTCTACCACTCCTCCATTGTAGTCTTCCCTCTGATTGCCCTCACCTCAGCAAGGACCTGCGGTGCACTTTTTTTATTCATTTCAAAGAGGAAAACACACAAAACGGGGACCTTTCTATACTTTCAAGAGTAATAAGCAGTATGTTTTTAGACAACCTTGTATCCTTCCCACTCCCTCGCTAAGTTTGATTCTATAGCCTCAACATTTGTATTTCTCCTTCCTCCACCTCTTTCCTTCCCTCCTTCCTCCCTTTGTCACTTTATTGCTCTCTCCAGACCTCCTTTTTGGATGGGTGGAGAGAAAACGGGAGGGGGGGGAGTGAGGGGAGGGTAATTAATCAAAGAGAGTTGGTAGGGTATATTGGTTGTGTCTTTGTGCAAGACTTGGTTGTGTTGTACATAATTACTGTAGAGTCAGTAGACTCGTTATATTATTGATGAGGAAAATGTGTCATTGAACATAAGTTGACTTTTAAAGACACCCATTACTGAAGGTAAAACACATGAAATAGTAATAAACTAATAAATATGGCTATGAACATTTTTGTGTTATACTCCTTGTTTTGCTGTTCTGGTGAGAGGAATTTATATGAATCATTTAAGTTTGTATCTTTCAGTATACAAATAAAAATGGGTGTTCCATTAAACAGTGATTTTGTTTATCGATGGCAATCTAAAAGATTCTCCATCAACAGAATCACCATCTAGCAAGTGTTTCAACACTGCTAACAGTCACTCATAGTGTCCAACTATGTCCAGGCCCAGGGCAGGATGTGTTGACTGGATCATGTTGTAGTGAGTCTCAATGTTCCCTTTACCACCATTATTGGCACCCTTGCTTTTTATGCAGATAATGTACAATGTTTAAGAATTAATTGGAAATTCAAACAACTTTTGGTCTTCACACGTTCATCTCTTTCATTTAACAGCACACCAAACAATAACAATACAAATATATATATTATTTTCAAAATCTCTTTATTGGTTTTTGCACAGAAATGATATACACAATTGGCAATGAAGTTGACAGTTCTGTGTACTTCTACCCAAGACCCCACCAGTTCTTGGTCCCTCTGCCTCTCGGAGGTTGGCCCTTCTCCCCCCTCCTGCTGCCCATAAGTCTCACTCACACACATGCAGACCACATTAGGAGGGGGAAAATAACAATGACAAACCATTAAGATAGGGGAAGGAAAAAAACTAAAGGATTGGGTTCAGTTCAGTTATTGGCTGTTCTCTTCATTGATAGTCAGGGTGTTGATATGTTGTCAATATAAATATTTTTAAAATCTGGCTATGGCCATGATTATTGGCACCCTTTTCTAATACTTAGTTGCACAGGCTTTGGCAATGTTGACTGTAACCATCAATAAGCTTCCTGCACCTTCCTGCTGGCAGTTTCTCCACTCTTCAAATGCAACCTGCTCCAGTTCTTCAGTGTGAAGGACTCTTTTGACTCGCCATTAATTCTCAACGGGATTGAGATCAGGAGTCATCGCTGGCCACTCCAGAACCGTCCAACATTTTCTCTTGAACCATTCCTGGGTGCTTTTGGATGTGTTTTGGGTCATTGTCCTGCTGGAGGATCCATGACCTTCAATTGACACCCAATTGAAGGTCATGGGTCCTTCAATAATCATGGCAATGGACACTTTAAGTCTGAAACTATATAACATTTTTAAATTTTCAGTTATTTCAGAAGAAATTGTACATTAGCTAGGGTGCCAATAATCTGTATGGTGTTGAATGAGACTGACTGTTGTTTACTGACCTTCCTGGGTTTAATCTTAACATTATAAAGGATTACTTTATGTAGCCTGTACACTGACACAATAACTCCACTCCAAGATGTTGAAAAACATTTATTAAATTCATTTATTTACAACAGAATACTCAGCCTCAACCACATGATCAAACCTTTCAACAAAAGTAAAACTCACATCCATTTGATTTAAATGGTAAATCAATCACGGAATACAAACTTAATCCGAGGCACAGCCAATGGGCTTCTCTTATGTCAGCCGTATTTGATATTTTTAGTAAGCACTGCTTTCAATACTGACCCTCATAACTTTGTAAAAGTGTAAAAGTTCACATACTTTGGTCTGTTTTGTTTTAACTTATTTTAGGGTATTCTTGTCCATTAAATACCTGGTCCTGGTAAGTGATTCTACTCTGAATCACATCCGTTCCCTCCCAGCAGTCCAGGCATTTGTCTCTTCCCGTCAGTATCAAGACTAGTATTCGACTCCCTCGGTTCAGTTATAGTTCAAGAATGTGCTCTAGTCTGTGTCTGCCCCTCAGAGGAGTTGTAGTCCATCCACAGTGACGGTGTCCATGGCCAGGCCGTTCTCCAGGGCTGTGTGGTAGATCTCCAAGGCCTGCTCCAGCTGCAGCACTTCTCCCTCACTAGTCTCAATGATGGCTATGGTCTCCCCAAACTCATTACACATTATGGTAGGGGTTCCCTGTCCCTGGGAGGAGGAAGGGAGGAGTTACGTTAACCAACAATGGAGAATGTGCATATACTGAAGTTACAGGCATGGATTAAACCTCACCCTTTAACTACTTTTACACTGAAAGATTATTTAGTTGATAGGACTACTCTTAGTTTGTATCCACCAAACCAGCCCATGTTTACATCCTGCTATACTTCTGGTGGCAGTTTCATGTGTTTTATGGAAAAGAGACAAGAACCCTTTCTGACCTGCTGAAGATCTGAGGCCTGGATCTGGATGAGCTGAGGCTGCCCATTCGCAAGTTCCACAACTGAGGCATCCACTAGTGCCACAGCCGAGCTGGTCTCCATGGCGGCTTGGGCAGCAGCCTCCTCATCCAGCCTCTGTTGCCTGGCGTGGGTCTTTTTGTGGTTCCTCAGGTTGGAGAAGGTCTTGAAGGCTTTGCCACACTGTGGACATACATGCGGCCGTTCGCCGGTGTGCGTGCGCCGGTGCTCAGCCAGGTGCATGCTCTGGATGAAACCCTTTCCGCACACTTCGCAGCGGAAGGGCCGCTCACCGGAGTGTGTGCGCAGGTGCTCTCGCAGGTGTGTGTTCTGCCGGAAGCGCTTGCCACATACCTGGCAGGGGAAGGGGCGCTCGCCGGTGTGGACTCGCTGGTGAAGGGCTACTCCCGAGGAAGAGACAAACAGCTTGCCACAGACAGGGCACTGATGGGCTTTGGGCCGCTTACTTGACGTGCCCCGTGGCCGCCCGGGGCCCAAGGCCAAGTGGCTCAAGCGGTGAAGTCGTAGGTTGGCAGGAGAATTGAGCTTCTTCCCACAGATGGTGCAATCTAGCCCGCCCCGCATAAGAGACAAGGTCCCTGGCTCTCCCTCTCCTGTGGCTGAGGTGGAGGGCTCAGAAGCAGACTGTCCACCTGGATCTGCCTTGTTGTGGGTCTCCTTGCCCACCTCTACGCCTGTATCACCTTGGACCTGGGTGGGGTGCTGCTCCAGACAGTGGCTGTCTCTGTGCCTCCTAGTCAGGAAGCCAGCCTCACAGTGGGGACAGGGGAAGGGAGCTGGAGCGCCCAGGTGTTGGGTGTAGCGGTGCGCTGCTAGCCTGGCCGGCCACCGAAAGGTGGCAGGGCAGTCAGGGCAGGGCAGTTTTGTGGCATTGGAGTGGAGCAGGCTGTGCTGGCGGAGGTTGGAGGACTGGGAGAAGGTGCGGTGGCAGACATCACAACGATATGGGCGCACACCAGAGTGGATGAGGTTGTGCCGCATCAGGTTGGCTAGAGACGAGAATGTTTTACCGCAGTCTGAACACTGGAAGGGCCGCTCACCAGTGTGTGTGCGGAGGTGGTTGTGTACGTGCATTTGCTTCTTAAAAGACTTGCCACAGATGCCACAAATAAAGCTGCGCTCAGTAACATGGGACTTGTGTCGATGGTGAACTAGCTGC
Source organism: Hoplostethus atlanticus (assembly GCA_034670405.1). Taxonomy (NCBI): domain Eukaryota; kingdom Metazoa; phylum Chordata; class Actinopteri; order Trachichthyiformes; family Trachichthyidae; genus Hoplostethus; species Hoplostethus atlanticus. The sequence goes on along the minus strand of JAXDDX010000016.1, from coordinate 118,989 downwards.
AGCTGGGAGGAAAAGGTCTTAGTGCACAAACGACAAGGAAAGGGCCCTTTGTCAGATGCCCCAGCTGGGGCAGCATCTGTTGGGTCAGAAGAGCTAGACAAGACTCCTGTCGCTGCATCATCCAGGGGAGTAGGATTTGCAACTAAGCCAGTCTCAGAGGCATCCTCCACCTGTTGGGAGTCACTATTGGTCCCTGAGAATGGGGCAGCTGTTTCCATGTTGTTCTCCTGCTTCTCCTCTTCACTTCCTTCCACTTTGACTGTTGGGTCCTCTCCCAATCGTTCCAATTCTTCCTCTGAGATGGGGGCCAGCAGGTTGATCTCTGCCTCCTCCTGGGTTTGAGCCACCTCCCTCTTGTCCCTGGCTCTCTGCAGGATGGCCAGAGCAGACAGAGATGCCCTTCTGGGGGCTGAGACCTGGGGAGGACAACACGTCTCAAATGAAAACCTCATTTGCAGCCTTTCCCTAGTCATTTTGTCCAGGACATCAGCAAGCGACACTGTTTATTGTGTACACCAGCATGCCATTTCCATATTCCTTAGAAAAGTCCTTCCGTTTTGAAGTCAAATATTTGGCTATAATGAAATTTGCCTAGCTCTTGAGAACTGGGTATGCAAAATGTCATCGGAGTCATCTAAAATAAGCTTGACACAACAGTACCTACAAAGAAACTGTTCAAATGTGGTGAGCCACTATTAACAAGTCGACCATGATGTTAAATACTAAACATAAAGAGGTGAGGTGAAGCTACTGACAAGCTGGAAGGGGGTAGGTTTATTCTGCTACCATGGTGATGGGGGAGGTTGGGCCAGATGTGTCACGGTTGAGGTGGGTCCGACGGTGGTACAGGTACTTGGTCATGTTGGTGAAGGTTTTGTTGCAGAACTGACACTTGTGAAGGGGGTCTGCAGTGTGAGACTTCCTACAAGAGAACAAGTGACACATAGAGAAAGAACCGAAACTTAACATCCGCTTGTCAGGTGATCACAAGCTGCACTGTAATATCATATCCCCCAGCCCTTTACCTGTGCATGATGAGAGTCATCTCAGTGGTGAAGCCATGGCCACAGTCCACACACAGGTACCTGGCTACTCCAGAGTGAGTGCGCATATGAGTCTGCAGAGACGTTGCCTTCTTGAACACCTTGCCACACTCTGGGCATTCGTGTGTGCCCTGCTCATGCACACGCTTGTGAGCAGCCAGCCGGTTGACAGAGGTGAACGTGCGGTTGCAAAGCTCACACTGTTGGGGCTTGGCACAGACTGCTGCTTTCTTCTCCACTACTCTAAGCCTAATCTCCTCCATCTTCTCTGGAGGCTCCTCCCTCCCTCGCACCTCCTCGAAGCCACTCATGACCCCTGCCTCACCACTCTCCTTGTCCTGACCCAGGAAGTGCTCCCCCTGGTGCTGGAGGAAGTCCTCTGGGGTCTGGAAAAGAAGGGAGCACTCTGAGCATTCATAAGGGTGGATGACAACCATTTCTGCTGGCTGCAGCTGCTGTTTGTCGTCCAGGGCACCAGGGGCCAACCTTAACTCCAGCCTCTGGACGCCATTCTCCAGGACCCCCAGCTTTGCTGAAGAGCCTCGTCCCAGAGAAGGCAGCAGAAGGGGCAACTTGGTCCGGCGCTGGCTGGGATTGGTGGAGCCATCGGCCAGGGCTTGGGCTGTGAGAATCTGCAGATGCATGGTTGCTGAGCCAGGGGTCGGGGACACTGGAGGCAGCAGGGAGGAGCGGGGATGTGTATCAAGCTTAGGGACAGAATGACGTTTCTTCTGTTGCTGTCGTTGTTGCTGCTGCTGCTGTTGCTGGGCGAGAACCTGGGAGAGAAGCAGAGTGCACAGAGAGTAACCATACCACTCTGAAACCTCCAAATCGCTTGACCCCATCCTGACCCCACGCCTTTGATATTAGATTTTTACAATGCAAATTACCTGTGCCAAGATCTCCCCAGCTTGCTGTTCACTCAATATGTAGTTCTGTATATTGTTCAGTGGAGTGACGGTGCCATCAGGCTGCAGCACATACTCCTGCTATAAGAGAGGAATACAGCAGGGGTTACTCATATTAACATTTACATTTCTACCTCAATCAATCCAGGGCTGCGGAGTGTGACCATTTGGTTTTTTCTAGTAATGCCTCTGAAATTTGAATTGCTAAGAAAAGAAATGCTAAAGCAATGTTTTGTAAAAATATTTAAGAATGTAAGTGATTTCTGATAAAGGTTTGTTAATTTCAGAATCGTTCTGGCCTAAAACCCATTGGTCTCTCTTGGTAGGTAATCAAGTGCTTTGTAAACGGTGTGCAATTTGGCCATGTCATGCATTTAAGCTAGTATATGCTAACTAGAGTTATAACTGCAGCAAACCAAGGCATTGGGCTATGCAACCCAAAACAGAAAATCTTTTAAATAAGTTTCTTTCACTTTGGCACAGTTTGAATAGTCTTCATACACAAGCACAAAGTAGCTCTTATCTATAAAGATTCAACAGGGCTGGTAAATTGGTTCGGTCCACCAGCCACTGTGGCGGGTGTTAGCAGACCCTTAAGAAAGCAGTGCAGTTATGCACAGCACTGTTCATGACTCTCCTGGGCACTGTACTGAGCAATGTAACAAATCATTTTGATACGAATCATTACTGCCCACTATGTCAGTTTAACTAGAGGCACAATGTGACAACATCTTGTTGGAGTGAAGAAGCCAGAAGACACAGATAAGAAGACAGGTGGTGCATTGCAGCAAGAGAAGGAGACATCGGGGCCAAAGAAAAATAAGCAATGTTTCAATGAGTTTCAAGTGGCAACATCATGAGCAAGGCAAGATGTGCAGTGGGGTTGCTCCCACTGTCAGCACTACACCCGGGACAACTGCAAGACAAGCATCGCCTCGACAAAAAGCCAATGGGATTTTTGCATTGGAGTTTGGATTATAAATTTAAAAATAAAAGCTCTGTGGAAAACAAAAGTTTATGGGGCTTACACGTTTTGTTCAGCAAGATAATCTTCACAAATGAACACCACTTTGATTTTTGAAGCGTAAATGCAATCGCCGGAAGTAAAAAGCTAACGTTAGGCTATAAACGAACTACACCACGGTCGCATGACTTCAACGTCACCACCACTAAAAATACTATACATTGATAAATCTACAAGTTGGAAAGTTTGAGTTAGAAAAGTTTGGAAGAGCGCGAGTATAAACACAACTAGAGGCTGTAAAGGCGGACTAGTGAGTAGATGAGTTACCGTGTTCGGCGTGATGGCGTTTAATGTCCCCGACAACCTCTGTAGTCTCATTTAGCCACTTGTTAGCAACCGCCTTTTTTAAGACACGTAAAAGCTTCAAAATTCACGAGTGGGGTATTTACTGACATATTTTATGTTGTAGAACAAAATGTGAAAATCTCTTAAGCTTGTGTTAACCACAGACCTTATTTCAGGCATCTAACCAAAAACACATTCAAAAAACCCATAGACTTCAAGACGAGGGAACCGGGAGTGGGAAAATGCTAACTCATTTCCTGGTTTTAGGACTCATTCCTGCACCACTCTATTGTTGGCACTACAAACTTCCTGTAGAAATCCAAATTTAAACTGAAAGCAGTTCAGTTCTGCTCTCTTGATCATTGTCAACAATTGCTAATGGAACAAAAAGTTAATTTCCCATCCTGATCACTCATGTAAAACAGACAATTACTCAAACTTACAGTTGGCACATTGCCTGCCATGCTTGGAGAGATTTAGCCTAGCATTAGCTAGTGTCAATTGGTTTGTGTATGACAAGGCAGAGCAACTCTGCTTTGGTTGTCTGGGATAAACCTTTTGGATAAAAACAAATGAGAATTATCTTCACGATTTGAGACGGTTTTAAACCCTTCAGAACTGTCTAATGGCAAAATGAAATCTGGTTTCAAGAGGATCTGCCTAACACAGCTTACATCATTACCGGTTGCAGCATGTCATCTATAGCTGTCTAATTGTTAAAGCACAATGACAACTTCCAGCTTCCAACTTAATTTCAACAGGCAACATATTTCAGTAGACAACATATTAATGAGTGTGCAGCAAGTATGCTCCTGGCCAAAATATTAGTTTTCTTGATAATGGCATAGTAGCCCATTCAGTTCTGACAAATCTCTCAGTGCCATTTCCCTCTGGTTTCCAGTCCCTTACCGTGGTCTCAGTGTTACTGTGTGTGCTGCTCCTGCTGTGGGTCTGTCGGTGTTCCAACCAGATCTCAGGTGAGTCAAACAGAGCCAAGCAGTCAAGACACTGGTACTGGACCGGCCCTGACACCTGGGCCTCTCGTCCTGCTTCCTCTGTCTCCAGAACCTCACACAGCTCTGGGGAACGATCGTACACACATACACATAAGTTAGAGTTGCCATTTAATCTTAAGATGACTGATATCCACGCAAACTACTTACACGCATGCACAAAAATGTGTACACTGAAGATTTTTGTTACGTGACACAAGATGGTACCTAAACTTTTTCCACAAACCTATTTCTCACCTTGTTGTTCCACCTCCATCCCAGCCTCTCTCATGTGCATCTCCTGGTGCTGCAGTAGCTCCTCTGGGTTCATGAGCAAGGCTCCACACTCCAGACACTGGTACTGCTGGCTCTGTCCCATCTCTGAGATCCCCTGGATGGTCATGGTCTCCCCTGCCTCCCCCACCCCATCTCCCTCTAGCCCGTTGTGGATCTGCTGGTGGACCAGCACTTCCTCCAACGTGTTGAAGAGTTGGTGGCACTCGCTGCACATGTACTGGTGCTCCACATAAACGCCTTCTGGATCGTCCTGCTGCTCATCCATGGTTGTGGTGTGTGTGTTGTCCTATTCAAGTAATAAGTGTGTCATGAAGGAGATGTGACTTCCTGGTTAGATGTGAATGTAATGTGTGTGAGAGCGGGAGAGACAGGGACCACACAAATGGGCTGTTGAGATGGTGAAATTGTACTGTTATGTCCTACAAGGGCCACTCCTTTTGTCATCCAGAAGCTCAGTACAACAGCAGACCTGTAGAAAATAAAAACAGATTAAAGGGACGTATTATCAGATGACCGTTTACTCAAATATCTGCTAAAGTAATGATAGAAAACCAACAAATATGTGCGAGCCATGGCAGTGCAGTGGCCACCAGACGGTTATGATCATGATTTCAGTCTGTCTTCCGCATAAGGTTGATAGTAACGTTAAAGATGTTGTTTGTACAAAAGAAGACTCGGTAGTGTGTTCTGGGACATGAATCAGGCACACAAACTTCAACAGTAAATGAAGGCCTCTTTTGGTATTCGCAATACAACGATAATTCAATTCTAGCTAATTATGTTTGATTTGCTTACAAACGTGTTTCATAGCGTCGTTTACAGTGTGTGATGGCAGATGGAGAGCTGTTGGCGGCGCTCCCTCTGATATTGAAGACCTATTTCTCGGCACCGCAGTTTCCTGAGAGTGGCTCCCCGGTTCGAGGCGGTCGTCAGGCGGCGCTACCCAATTTTCCCCGAAGGTCTCCGGCAGTTACGATGGGCCCTTCTTTTCCCTTACCTCTCATTTACACTCGTTGGACAATCCCTTGTGCCGTCGTCACGCTTCCTTCACACAACAACGTACCTTTCCGTAAACCCGTTGTCCTCGACTGTGGCCTGAAAATTGACAACTTTAAAGGTGTCCGTAGAAAATACCTTTCAATGCGTGAAATAAAACGTTTGCCCGCCGATCGCCTCCATTCTTGTGATACGAAGCCCCGCCCAATGCAGTAGCCTTGACATTTCAGCACCTATGATTGGAGAGATTGTCTGTCAATCATAAACCATGCTCTTTTGTTATGGTCTTTGTAGTTTTTTTTTGGAGTACGTTGAGGTGGTCTTACTGTTGGTTGAGTTGTGTTTCCAACTGTGATAATTTAGTCTCTGAATGTATGATAAATTCATGTAATTTTGAATTATTTCGTTCGTTTTGATGGATGGCTGCCTTCATAATCGCTTTTACAGTTTTCTCAGTCTTACATAAATCCGTGCTTATATTTGTGGTGACTTTAGATGTTGTTTTCAAGCTTTACGTCAAAATTGACGTGATTGGCCTCATCCTAGTATAGGTAATCTCCCTTAGTCAGATGTAAAACACAAACACAGAGTGATTTCAATATTCTGCCATTACGTTTATGCTATTGCACCGTTCCAATATTGGTCTTTTACTTAGTACTTTTAACGTGGCCTACTGGTGGTTAAAAAAACGAGGGGGGGGAAAAAAAAAAACTCTGTTTCCCATGAATCAACGCGAGCTTTACGTTGTTGTGCGTCAACTCCCCAGTCCCCCCACCATCACCGTTCCACAGAGGAAGAAAGGGGGAGACGGGCAACCTATACAAAACGCTGTAAGTGTAGTTTTATTTATATCGAATATCTAATATATATATATATATAGCTCAAGTCTGTGGCTTTCTGGTCCTTTATAACGACTACCCCCCTGTCTCGGCTTTAGTTCACACAAATATGAGCGGCAGCGGGCGGCCCAGGACCAGCTCATTTGCTGAGCCTCCAGGAGCTCCCGGAGCCGCTGCAGCCGGTGCCGGATCAGCAGTAGCCGGTGGAAGCTCGGCAGGAAAAACTGGGGCTTCCCAGGCCAGTGGAAGCAGCTCGACGGGCTTCGGAAATTTGAAATTATCCAGTAAGTATTATTTAGTAATTCTAACACCGGCCCAATGGTTACGCTATTACTAAGTCGTAGGTTGTAATCTTTGAACCAGTGTTTTATGATGTCGAGGTAGCGTTAGCCAACGATCATTGGTCTGCTCCGGAGCTAACCGTAGCCAGATAGCTGTTAGCTAGTTTGCTAACTTAGCGAGATAGCTGGCTAACGTTGGCTATGTTTTTCAATAAGGAACCTTTGCGATCAAGGGCTTTTATTGCATTGGTAACGTTAGCTGCTGGCATTTTGGGTGAGAATATTTTCAACTGAGACGTTAACATCTGATATCCATTAATAGTGTGTTGAAACTACAAGGTAATGTTAGCCGGCCTTCTGACAAATTCGACTTTGGTGTCAGAATTGGAAGCTCGGTAGCCTACTAACGATAGGAAAGGGGTGAGCTGAAAATGAACTGGGTTAGGCGTCGTCCCCAGTCCCGTCTGATCTTGCCTAGATTGCTGTTACTACACTAACGTTAGGACAGGTCGTCTGAAGTGCTAGCCAGCTAATCTTAAGTCTGCAGACATGTAGTCGACTTTGAGAGGAAATAACTAAATTATTTTGAGTTACAACCAGCTGTCTTGTTTGCTCATTAACTAACGTTAGCCAACGTTACTGTCAGCTGACGTTGCTTAACTTATCTAGCCACCCAAATGTCACATCTCTATGCCTAAAGTATAGATAGTTGCTCAAGTAAATGAATCCATCTAAATCAGCTATACATTCTATAGATAACCTATGCTTTACACCGAGACAAAGTGAGAATATGGTAGCTCAATAATTGAGCCGTACAGCTGGGGATACCAGTACATGTCTTGTTGCTTATACATTGCTCTAGTGACAATACAAGCACCAGGTTCTGAATTAAATTATGTTTCTGTCAGCCTTACAGGTAGATTTCACCACCAACATATAATATCTACTATGAGGTTGATTTGATATAACACATTCACTCCCTTTCCCATTTTGATGGCAATACTGGAAACAGCAGTTTGCCTCAAGCAGAGTCCTTCCAATGGGTTGTGTTAGTGTTTTTTTTACAAGAACTTGCAGAATGCCCAGTGGCAGTGCAGCTTTGCAGAGATTGCAGTTGGCTGAAGATCTGGAGGGATGGATAGAGGTGTTCACAAGGTCAGACCTGGAGAGACCTTAGCTGGAAAACTACCTGTGTCAAGTATAGTTTGTTGCGAACATGCAAGCATAATTGAAGCGTGCCAGTGTTTTAAAAGTGGGGAAATGTAAAGAGGAATCATTTGGAGCATGAGAAAGGTGCGGTAAATGGAATGGGTGAAAGGATTGACAAAGAATATGGGGTGAAGGCAAAGCCTCAATCTTCTATGCGATCAGTGTTTGCTTCAGTTACTACATAGAGCCAATCAGCTAGTATAGCTTGTATGGTTCAGATTCTCTCCTGTTGCTTTTTAATGTAAGTTGACGTGTTTTTTTTCTCACACAGTCTTCCTACCAAGGTGTGCCTTGCTGAGAAAGCATTGTTCCTGCTTCAGAGGTGTCTGGACCTTTCAAAAACCTGAACAAAAGTGCTGTTTTATCTAGCACTAGTATTCAAAGTTGGTAGAAGTAGCACTTGCCTTGTATATGAGTGAGGTGTAAAGCAGAGATCAAGAGTTGTAAATGTGAGACACCACAGTGTCGTACACAATAGATCAGTGTAGTTATCTGCATCTTGGATTACTTAGGCATTTTTGACCCCTGAAAACAGAGCTTTCCGAAAATGCTCTCCCAAGTGGATAAATTAGAAAACGCCGACCTGGCGTTGTAGTGTCGACTGTGAAAACAGACTTCCGAAAACGATGTTGTTTTATTGTCACTTGATCCAGGCGTAAGCAGCTGGCCCGAGTGGTCTGCACATGGCCATGGAAGAAAGTATGCGTTTTTGGTGGTTTAGTGTGGACGGCAAGCTTTTCGAAAACGCTAGACACGAAAATGCAGTTTTCAAATTTAGTGTGGATGTAGCCTTAGTTATACTGTGGCGTGAGTTGCCAGGTTATTTTTCAGCTTTTAACTTACAACTCCAGGTGAAAGTGTTTTCAGGTATGGGGCCAAACCGATTAGAGATTAACTTGTTATGTTATGTACATTTGTCTTAGTCAGCCTAAAGTTCGTGTTGGTTTGTATCTTATGTTGGTATGGTTGCCAAATAAATGGCCTACATTGCACTTTCCCCTTAGTTACTGCACAAACATTGGGCATGGGGGGCTGAAAAACATGGATTCTGAATTAAGAGGCCCAGCACCAATACCTTATTGGAGCAATTCACCCTCCAGACAATATCACACAGTTCACTGTCATAATTTCGAATACCTTGGTATTAGGAAATGCAGAGCTGTAATACACCATGCAATTGCTGATCATTTTATCAAGTAATGGGTGTACTAGAGTTTTATATTTAGAAATAAGCACATAGCTGATTGATTAAAAGTCTGGGTGTGTTGGAAATCACTCCTCCTTGCCCCTTTTCCTCTAACTCATTAGGCTTGTGTTCACCACAGAAACCAAAGCTTTTCACTGACAGCTGGCCAGAGTCCTCATCTTTGCATTCATTATTCAAGGGACTATCATGACACGGCTGCTCCATATTTAATGCCCTCCCCTCTGACTCAACTTGTTTAAAAAGGGGGCGAAACTGATGCTAAAAGGCAGCGTAGAGAACAGTGTATTGTGGAGCTGAAATATAGGAACCTCTCACAATGACCACCCTCAACGCCGAATATTTGACTTGATCCGAGGGCGGAGATGTGCTCTAGGTCAATCCTATGGGCAAGTTTTGTCCGGCATATTATAGAAACCTAAGAGTAGGTGGTTGTTTTTGGTCATCAAGAACCGCCTGGAGATAGTAATTTATTAAATCACTAATATGTTGTTAAAATTCAAGCATCTGTATTCATACAAACAGGAATAGCAGTTAGTGAAGCAATATTTCTACCATCTTTATTTGTCAGGTTGGAGGAAAGACCTTAATGCCTCGTCATCTGCCTCCATCTTGAGTTACATAGTCTGTGGTATTGAAAGATATACGTCTGCAGTTGAATTAGGAGACACGGAGACCTACTAGAGATCAGGAATGGTCTTGTTGAGACAGGCGAAGTGAGCAAGTGTAGGAAATGGTAGCACTCTGGGTGTGCTACTGTCCATGCAATTGTATCACAGGCTCTGACAAGCCATTTGGCAACAGCCCTCTTCTTTGCTATCCTTCCCTCCCTATGTCGTTACTCCTGGTGCCACTTTTGCCAGATCATCCTTGACCCTACACATGCACACACACCCAACACACTGAGCTATTTGACCCCAACTAGAACTGTCACTGTTTGATCTTGAACATCTCACTTTGCATGCTTTCCACAAGGTCGAGCATTTCCGCTACAGTGACGCTGTTCCAGTACTTTCAAACACACCTTGCATTCCTCCCTTCCTGAGAAGTCATCTCTAATGTGACTGTAGTGCTAGAGCTTATCCTCTTAGCTATATGTGATCAGTGATAACCTCAACTCGATCCATGGGATACGTGTGTGTGTTTTTGTGCGCAAACTTATTGGAATGGGGACACTGAGTGAGATTGCAAAGGTGTAGAGCTGAAGCTGGAATGGAGCTTGTAAGTTGGATTTCCCCAGGGAAGAAAGTGTTGTGGGATGTATCAGGGGCTCATTACAAGCTGGTGGAGTGTGTCTGGGGAGCCACCGCAGAGGTCACGACCATTTAGAGAAGGAGGGAGTGCTTGTTGATGTTTAGCGTCTCCCTCAGAGACATTCACGGAAAGGCTGAGCTTGAGGGTATTATGTCACTGATTCTCTCATGTGTATGAAGGTGGACATAAACTGTCTGCCGACAGTTGCCAACACTGTCAGTGTCTAATATTGGATTCTTTGAAGGGTTTCATTCCACAACATTATGTATCCATTAGTATTTCATTTTGACGCAGGTGATTCTGTCCTCAAAAACCAAACTATTATGTAAGCAAAAGTCTATAGATGACTTTAATATTAAAGCATCATGTGCTTTACTGATAATTTCAGAATGCGTCAATTTTTCCAAATGGTCTTCTTGGAACGAAAGGCCCTTTTGAGTTTTTCGACACTGTAAAATAGAAACTGGTAATTGTGGGGGTTTCAGGATGTCTCTAACCAAGTTTATTTCTACCCTCATCCACCAGGAGACAGTGGCAAAGTGACGACGGTGGTAGCCACACCCGGCCAGGGCCCCGATCGCCCTCAGGAAGTGTCCTACACGGACATCAAGGTGATTGGCAATGGCTCCTTTGGAGTGGTCTACCAGGCCCGCCTCATCGACAGTCAGGAGATGGTGGCGATCAAGAAGGTTCTGCAGGACAAGAGGTTCAAGGTACGCTGATACAAGCTTCCTCTGTTAGATTATTATGGGAGTAGAAAATGCTGGTCTGATTCCATTTTTCGTTACAAAGAAATGATACAGGTGGCTTTGGATAGAAGCAAATGGCTTTTTTTTCTATTGATAAGACACTGCTCTTTCACACACTGGATTGGAATTGAATGTTCTGTCATTTTACAGAATAAAAGACCATGTGCCAGTTTGTTATTACGTTCTTCCATGTCACCCATAACCCTCTCCCCTTCTCTGCCACGCTCTCCTCATTGTAGAACCGAGAACTACAGATCATGAGGAAATTGGATCACTGCAACATTGTGAGGCTACGCTACTTCTTCTACTCCAGCGGGGAAAAGGTTTGTATGTGCTGATTTATATGTAGGAGGAATTACTTCTCTGGGCAAAGAAATCTGCTTCCACACACAGCCATTTAACAGCACATGCATCAAGGATGATTCACAGACTCATTTCACACGCGTACAACAAGGTCAATATTCTAGTTGTCATTCATACTTTTTATACCATACCATTTATATCCCATAGTTAGATGTTCATGGTTTGTTTTGTTGTTCATGCTCATAGAATTCACTAGCATTTGCTTTCTCTCAAATCCCCCTCGCTGGATTGATTAGCGTTTTGTCTTTTGAAACCAACCCAAATGGTTTCAATTACACTTTGACCACTCTGTCCTCTTTCCTGTTGTTCCCTCTGTCCAGAAAGATGAGGTCTATCTGAACTTGGTTCTGGACTTTGTCCCTGAGACGGTGTACAGGGTGGCTCGGCACTTCAACAAGGCCAAGACCACCATCCCCATCATCTATGTTAAGGTGAGTCGACACACACACACACACACACACACACACACACACACACTGGGATTGTTTTCTGGTCTTTTTCCCACAGTGCTATTGCCACGGCGCTGGTGGGCACCAAGAGGCAAATTCAAGTCAGTTATCTCTCAGTTTATCAAATAGTAAAAGACGATGGGTTTAAATTATCTTTCATCGTATTCATTCGTATTAAGTTTCATCAATTCAAATTGTTCTGTGAAAGATAAAGAAAGATCAATGGAAACTGAAAGACAATTTTGTTCAGTCATTGCCTGTGGATGTAAGATAGACAGCTCACTGTTTAGGATTATGAAAGCAGAAAGGGAAAGATGGTCCCATGAGAATTACTCTATTTGCAATACACTCGGTTGGTCAATGGTGCTCATTTGGGGGCCGGGGGGGGGGGGGGGGGGTGTGTGTTTACTAGGCCTGTAGCAGCAGAGAGGACATTATAGCTGTCTCATGGCCCATTTCCCCACCTCAGCCTGCTGCTCCCCTGTGGTGTTGCATACTGATCTCTCTCTTTTACACACACAGCCAGCACCTCTCTCCTCCCCTCTGTCATCCCTCGCTTTGTCCTCACATCCTTCCTTCCTCCACTGACACAGTTCCATTGCTGCATGTCTGGAGTCTCCTCTGCTGTCCCGTGTGTCCTAAGCCCTTGTCATGTCTGTCGTTCTCCCTCTCTCCAACTGCCTACCCCCTCTCCCTCCTCCTTTTTTTTTACCATCATCACTCATCCCTCCATCATCTTGTTTGTAATCATTTTGTAATCTGTGGCCCGCCTGTTGTCTCTGTTACGCTGTGTGGGTGATGATGATGATGATGATGGTGACGGTGACGGTGACGATGATCTGTCATTAAAAGATGCTTCCCGTCTGCATTCCATGAACACATTTTTGGGGGATTTTCAGCTTTTATTTGGACACAGCTTCTTTCAACACCCACCCACACAACCCCAAAAACACAGTTATTGGCACATGGCAAAGTGATTGGCACATTAAGACATTCATGTGGACTCTGAATGTGTGTCCACACACACACATGCTATAGGTTTTGGGAAAAAATTCACAGCTCCTTGGGTCCAGCTGAAGTGAAGACGGCAAGCTGCAGTCTGCTACATGGTTACACTAATCTTCAAATTTAATCAGTCCAATACATTGAGCACTCTAGTTAGCACATTTCCATTGAGTCATGAATCCACTGACTAGACATGAGAATAGGGAATAGACATAGAAACAAGAATAGGGAACTCCTGAACTGTTAATTTGCTTTTCTTCTTGCGTACTCTAGTATTTGTGTGATGGTGTGTAAAATGTTAAGCACTGGTGGCGTTATGCCTTCCCTCTCTTTCCCCCTCAGGTGTACATGTACCAGCTGTTCCGCAGTCTGGCTTATATCCATTCCCAGGGCGTGTGTCACAGAGACATCAAGCCCCAAAACCTGCTGGTGGACCCAGAGACGGCGATCCTCAAACTCTGTGACTTTGGCAGGTCAGTACCAGACGGTGCCTCTGGATACGTCTGTCACCATCTATCCTTCTTTTCATCCCGGTGACTGTGTCTATCTCTCACTGTATGTTTAGGTGGCTGTCTGTTTCTGTAGCCGTCTCCTCTGTCTTGACTGTCCCTGTCTATATCTGTCATTTGTCTTACCTCCCCGTCTTATTCACTTATATGCTGTGGCTTTGTGAAAACATGCATTGAGAAATGAAATGTTTGTTGACTGGCACTCCCCTCCTCAACTCTCTTCTATGTTGTCTCTTTTTTACACACCCCTAGTGCGAAGCAGCTAGTTCGTGGGGAGCCCAACGTGTCCTATATCTGCTCACGGTACTACCGCGCCCCCGAGCTCATCTTCGGTGCCACCGACTACACGTCCAACATTGACATCTGGTCAGCTGGTTGTGTGCTGGCCGAACTGCTGCTAGGACAGCCCATCTTCCCCGGGGACAGTGGCGTGGACCAGCTAGTAGAGATCATCAAGGTAGGCAAGAAAAACTGACTCTTTTTAGCATGACCACAATGTATTTTTGAGTTTATCTAATTGATTTTGAAAATGTTTTATAAACCCAAAGAGTTGTAAAATTCTCAACCCATAGATGAGCACAGAATCCTTCAATTGAAGTTAAAACATGAAAACCACAAAAATTGGATATCCAAAAGAACAATGGATCTGCATAGAAGTGAATGTAACAAGCAAGAAATTCCTCTTCCTTTCTTTTGGACAGGCAGACACGCCTATAATTGTAACATATCGATTTTATTTATTTTTAACATGAAATAACGTGCCATCCTTATTTCTCAGGTTCTGGGGACTCCAACGAGAGAGCAGATCCGAGAGATGAACCCCAACTACACAGAGTTCAAATTCCCACAGATCAAAGCACACCCCTGGACTAAGGTACGCTCCTTTTCTCTAGCCTTATTTTTAGTTTACAAATTGGCTTTCAATGCAAATCTGTCTTTTGTTTGTTAAATCAGTCCAGGCATCCTAAGTTTGGTGTAATGCATAATGCTGTTTTGTAAATTAAGCTTGATCCAAACCAGATGGAACTACAAAATCGATGTACACATGAGCCTTTCGTCTTCATCTCTGTTTTTCTATTTCTTTCCCTCATCCTGTCTCTCTTGCACTCACACCTGAGGAGCATACTGTATAAATATACCATATACATCAGTTTTTCTAGGAGTGTTTGTGATGATTGCATCCAAACACTTGACTTTGCATTTTATGAAAATGAAAAAGACAGTTTGTGGTGGTATGTGTGTTATTTGTGGGAAAGGCGCAACTATTGAATAAGCAGTTCATTTTTATCAAAGGTGCTTTGATCTGCTGTAAAATTGTAACAAAATGCGAGACGCCCTCTCCCTTTTTTCCACAAGAAATTAGAGGTATTAAAGATACTCTGCTCAATTTGCCACTGATATTGACAGATATTCACTCTTAACATTGATATATCTTTTCGTGGTCTGCATGCTCTGATGGTAAATCATTTTGAAACATACTGTATAATAAATCTACAGATTAGCATCAGCCTATAGTCTCAAAACATCCCAGTCAGAGCATCTCTGGAACTTTATCTTTTGCAAAAAATAACACATTTTTACAAACCCAATTTCCTGGTGGGACTGATATTCTCTCTCCAAACCTGTGATACAAAGCCCTACGTTTCCATGGGTTCTCTCTTCTCTTCCTCTTCTCCATCAGGTGTTTAAGCCTCGTACCCCACCGGAGGCCATCTCGCTCTGCTCTCGTCTGTTGGAATACACGCCGGTGACCAGGCTGTCTCCCCTGGAGGCCTGCGCCCACGCCTTCTTTGATGAGCTGCGCCAGCCCAACACCCGCCTGCCCAGTGGACGAGAGCTGCCGCTGCTCTTCAACTTCAGCCCCGTCGGTCAGTTTATCTGCCGCTCACTTTTTTCCCCTCTATTTTTTTCCCCCCCATCTTCTACCTTTCTCTCTCACAACCCCTGATTACCTTCACGTAGGTGTTCGCGCTTGGTCATATTCATTGTTGACGAGTTGTCTTTCTGCTGTATTTTGTGTGAAATTAAATCTATTTGTTTGCCTTTTCTGCACTCTCAGAGCTGTCTATCCAGCCCCCGTTGAACTCTACACTCATTCCTCCTCACGCTCGTGCACAGACGTCGCCTGCCTCACATGGTATGTATGGCAACTAACAATGAAACCCTATTTGATTTTTTTGTAGCTATTGTGGCTAAGCTGTGTCAAAAGGTTTTTTGATATCAGGTGAATCCTTAGAAGAATTCTTTGCTGCACAGTGAGGTTATCAGTTCATATATGGGTGACATAGCTGTTCCCTCTCTCCCCCTGCAGAGGGCAGTGTCTCAGACAGTACCGCCCAGCCCAGCTCAGCACCTGGATCCATCAACAACAGCACCTGAGCATCCATCCCTCTGTTGTCCTTTCTCTTGTCTTCCCCCTTTCCTTTCCTCTACTCTGCTCTTCTCCCTCTCCAACCTCCTCCCTGGCTCCAAACTCTTTAAAAAGACAAAAAAAACAAAAACTATATGCGCCCACACAAACACTCAACATTGCTTATTTCCCCTGGATGTTAACTGTTTCAAATATAGAGCGAATTCTGTGGCTTTGGGCTTCAGGAAGGTGTAGGTGTTTTTAAGGACACTCAAAGTAGCCATGCTTGGGCTTCATATAAGCTGCAGTTCTGAGCCCAGGGCGGCCCTAGTTTAGCCTGTTAGAATGGAGAAACTAGCATGAGTTGGGCTAGGGTGTGGAGATAAGGAGGGGGCTGTACATGTTTTGTGGATTTAACAGTAGGATTTACTGTATTATAATCTATTACAGTTGACTTTTATCCCTTTTATGTTCTATTTATTTGTATTGGCTAATTTTATGTGCGGCGTGCAGTTGAATGGGGTCCGGATGGCCTATGGAGTTGAGAATGAGGGCCACATTTCAGGCCTGACTGATATCGACAATCATCCTTAGTAGAGTTAAAAATGGAACGGTTGTGTTGTTAGCACGTACAACCCACTTTGTAGAGAGAAGGAATGCCAGTGGCTTTTCTGTCGCTCCTTACTCTGAACTCTACTTAAGTGTTGTCAGTTCACTCAGCTGAACGTGAACGAAAGAAAATAATAGGATTTATTTTTTAATTTGTTTTATCCCAATTTGAAACCAAACGGAAAGTAACACATTGGGCTGATTTTGTCCATGTCATTTTAGATGAGAGATGGATTTTAAATGTTGTCATTACAAATGGTTGGCCATGAGGGAGCCACAGTCTGTTGTCCAATGCAACCTGTCTTTGTTATCGGAGCCTTGCCTGTCTTTTTATTTGTATGAGAGGGAGTTTTTTTAAAAGTAGAATGCACATGTTCAGTTTCTTCAGTATAAGCTCATGTCTTCATTGGTTTGGCTGGAAACCCAATGTTTCAGGTTAATCTCAAGTCAGTGTTGCACATCTCCAAAGGGAGTAGAGGGGAACCAAAGGGACCTTGTAGGGGCCCTAGTTGTCTGTTAAAGTGACCATCATAAGCCTCAATGTCTCAAATGTCACATGTACAATTGCCCAGCACATCGCCTGCCGGGTGAATAGTCGCCTCATTAATTATATGTCACTTCTATAGTGTTCAGTCTCATATTGACTGTGATCATGGTCATGGATGACTCGTCGAGTGCAGGCACTGAGAGTACTTTGGGTACAGAGACCACTGGCTACTTTCACTACTCACCTAGGTATTCATTGTCTGTCCCATTTAAGCTCACATACACAGTAATTGTTTGTGCAGGGGAAGGTGCACCTGTGTTGACTGAGTGGATTTTCTTTGTTCGTGAGTTATTGATCAGACCCCTTCCCATACAGCCTTCTTGTCCTGTAATGGTGGTAGGTACTGATCGTGAATGACTACGCAGGCGCACAGTATCCTGTTGGCATGGACTAGTTTTCTCCCTTCTACCACACAGATGTGCATGTTCGCCTCGAGTTGACTACACTAGATTACTTCCACTGATGTCAACAATGGTCTGACCAGAAATGATGCTCAAACCCCCAAAACCCAACCACTTTTGGAGCCTCCCATTCCTCCTTCTCCTCACCCCTCCACCTCTTCTCTCCCTCCTTCCTTCTCTTTTTCTCACTGCTAAACTGTAAATATCAAGTACCTTTTATTTTATTTTGTTATTTTTGTTATTATTGTTATTATATTGTTGTTCTTGGTAATTTTTTTTAATTTTTTTTTTCTCTTAGACAGGAGCCGGCGCAGCAGCGACCGGGCTGTTTATCCTCAGTCTCAGTCTGTAAATACAATTTCATTTCAGTCCCAGTTCAGGAGGGGAAAAACAGAACAAAATGTTTCATTTTTATTCTCTCTCCCTCCATTTCTCTCTTGTTGCCTTTCCCTTTTCCCCCATAAGCGTTGTCATGATTCTTTTATTTATTGTATTGTGGGGTTTTTTTGGTCTCCACGAGGGTGGTAAAATTAAGGGGTCGGGGGGTCGGGGGGGCGGGGCGGGGCGGGGCGGGGGTTGTTTGTTTTTTCTTTTTCAGTCCAATAATGTCACATGCAAATGATCGAACATCCAAGATACTGTAATTTGATCCAGACGTTGGAGTGTGCTTTCCAATCATTGGTCTTGTATGTATGCAGGTACACATGCCAGCCAATAGGTGGAACTACAGTTTTCCGTTTAACTTCAATGTGAAGGGAATGTTACATGCCTCCGGGTCTATAGGGTTGCGGTGTTGGGAGTAAACACAGATCAGCCCGTGTGTGTGTGTGGCCTGGCGATATTGCTGTGTCGGGGTGGGTGTGGAGGAAAAGGAGGAAAATGTATCTGTCCAATGACATGTACCATCTCCTGTGTCCGACTGTCTTCTGTTTTTCTTTGTGTTTTAGTATGAGCGTAATGGGGCTAACCTGTTACTTCAGTGTGTATGCTTTATTGATGAGTGAGTTTGTTGAGCGCAGCCGTAGAGAATGTATGTATGTGTTTGTATGCGTGCTGGCAGACCGTGGACATAATTCTCTGTACTCCTGACCTTTTTCCTAAAATGAAGAGAAATGACTAAATGTGTTCTTTTAATGCTTTTATTTTTTATTTTATTTTATTTTTTCCTTCCCCTTTCTGTCACGTGTTGGTTTTAATTTGTTGTGATCCTGCTCTTTTGTTGCCCTTGTCTGAGGGTAACATGTCATTCTTGGGAACAGAACGGTTGTATAAAGGAGATGATGGAGAGAGGGATAGAGGGAGAGAGACTGTTTTTGTTTGTTGGTATAAATAATTAAACTCATTAATAAAGTGATGAAACTGTCCTCGTCTCATGTCTGTGATTGACTAATACTTGATCGACACACTTACATCATCAGAGCTGGGGTTACATGTCATAGGGGCATTAAAGCAAAGCATGTTTTAATGGTTAATGGCAAATATTTCTGTAGATAGATACTTTATTGATCCTCGGAGGGAATTTCTGGGGTTGCAGCAGCATAACAGTATCACAAGAAACCTAAATACTACAGTACTAGGTGGATGGATGTAAACCACCTAGTAAAAGAACATCAGCAATAAGAAGTAAAACTTGAAACGAAAAATGAAGCATCCAAGCTACAGATGTAACAGCATCGGGGCTATGAAGCATGCTAATGAAGTGGAAAAGCTTGAAATAGGCCACCTGATGGCAGTGTGGGGGCCAGGAAGCCATAAGGCATTATGTTTTATAAAGTGTTATTTCAGCTGATTCATCTATGAGAAGGCCAACGAGTGATCCATCAGGAGAACGGGTGGCACTGACTGATGCATGTCTCATACTCCTCTCCCTGCTGGCACCCCAGGATGCAATCTGCCTGTATTTAGTCACACAAGGCTTAAACGGATAGCCAACTAAAATGTGCAGTTTCCCATTAAAATGGCTATTTTCGTCATCCCGGGGTATGAAAAACATCACTAAACTCTGAGAATCTGAAGTTGTTTCCACGCTGAGAGAAGCCTGTCTGATGAATTTCCCTGATCCCAGCAACTGTTTTTTTGTGGAATGGGATTAAAAAATGACTTTCATAAATATGGGGTTGATCCTATCGAAACGCGACCTCGTTTTCAGATTCTAGCTGCCAAATATTGACTTTGAATCGGCATGTCAGTCAACTCCTATACGGGTAAGGGAAATGCCCATGCAGCCCCTCCAAAGTGTATCACAGTAGAAAATGCCCCAAAACAGGCTTCATTTCATTACAGTTCTTGAATCTAAAAAACACTCAAATCTTGATGTGTGATAAGAGATGGTAGGGCTGATTTTTAAACTGGGTTGTCAATCCCTTTAATAGATTATCACGGAGAGCATCCTGATGATGGGAAGAATAAAGGTTGTGTTATGCTAAGGTGTTGAGCCATTAATTAATCATGATCTTGAATTTTTCTTAAACATCTAAATGGGAGGAACTAGACTACTTGTGATGATGTACACATGTCCACTTATTCTACTATCTCTGCACAACAGGAAGTGTAAATGTAGTGTATGTAATGTAGCACCACTGTATAAACATGCTAATAAGGTATGAGCCATGGGATTTACTTTAGCTTTGTATGGGACCTTTATATGGAAGGATTAATGAAATGCAGCTCTTGTCGTGTTGTACAGCTGATACAGGTGGATCAATGAACTCTGGACGGGGCCACTTAGAGAACGATGAAATTAGAACGGTTGTTATGGGAACCGTGCAATTGCAAATGTCACTGAAAATAATTTTTGACCTTGTCTGATTAAATGTTGTGCTTCCACAGTTTGATTATATTAGATGGGTGAGCAGAAGGGAGGGTGCTGGGCTGCTTCATACTGCGTTGCGTGAGTGGTGCATTTCAGTGATATTTTCCATTTGGAAGTCTTTTGTTTCACGTTCTCTGAGCATCTCACTCCATTCAGGTCTCATTCTGCTTCATGACTTCAGGAGTCTTTAGCGTACATCTCAAACATGCCTGTGTATCTTCATTCTCCATGCTGACAGCTTAATAAGCACCAGAGGGGTCACTCCCACACAACTGTAGCAGAGCGACTCAGAGTTTTCCATCAGACAAGATTCTGCCGTTCACCGCTGTAAAGGAGGGCAGGATTTAATGAAGTCTCAGGGTGTCCATGAACTTTCTTCTTTCGTCTTTTCTCCATGTTCACTAGAAAATATTTATAGGCTCCTGCAGAACCTCTGCTTCCCGGTGCTTTACTAAAATTTCTTTATTACCTTTAAGCCTCCTCCTCAGGTCCTTGCATGACCTGGCCCAGTTCTTGGTATTTACACATAAAATTAACTTAAGTCTTGCATTTACATTTTAGGCATTTAGCCTGAATTTATTCTGTGCAGTCATTTCAAAGAATTCAGTTTACAAATGATTGATACACTTAGTGATCACAGAAGAGACGTTTTTGTAGAACAATGCAATTCTGTAGGCAGGAGAAATCCTTTGCTGTATAATGTTGACTGTGATTAGTAAAATGCCAGTTTCAACTCGTAGTGAACTAAGTAGTGAGTTGCACCCTTTCCTATGTTTTCCACGAGTGAAGCTAAGTAAAATATCAATGTATTGTTAGTCATTCTTATTAGGAGTTAATAGAGGTGATAAGTTGTTGAAGTGCCCTGATGAAAAGGGTTGTTTGGATTTTAGGAAAGAGATCTCAGTGACATTGAATGTGTCTCAATTATATCCTCTGATTTTGCAATAAGAGGAAAGTGTAAGAGCCCAGTACCACTGCAGCACAGCAGCAGCTGGAACTGGAAGTGGAGAGAGAGAGAGACAGAGAGATGAGAAAAAGAGATGTAGAGACAACAAGAAGACAGGGGAGGAGCCAGATGAGAGAAAAGAGGAAGAGGGTGGATGTGTGAGGTTGATGAGCAATCAATGCGGCATGATGTGACAGCCCTCTTCTCCTGGGCCCTGTAGTCTCTGAACCACATCCTTCAATGAAAAACATCTCTGCCATGTCCTCCACCATATGTCAAGGTTGAATAATGTTATTCGACAGTGTGTCGAGCAGCTTGCACAGTTTCTGTGGAGATTGAGTGGCCCAGGCCCCTCTGGCCGAACGCCCGGCCAGCTCTTTAATACCATTTGGAGTCAGGTTAAATGGTCTGCAGGAGCTGCTCATCTTCCCAATCAGCCAGTGGGGTATACAGGGGCACTATGTAATTCTGGGAAAGGAGTGGAGTGGGCTAGTCTATACTTCTGCTGACCTCTGTATGGAATACTTGGCATGACAGAATCCAGACACATCGGCTGGCTGTTAGGTAATCATTCTGTGGAGGGTCAATTCTGTTATATAGATTATAGATTTAATATACCTATGTGTGTAAGCAAGCACTGCTGAGGTCATCTTTGAGCCTATATATAGAGAGAGATCTGAAAGCCAAAATCTCCCATACATGTGAATACCGCGTATCATCCAACATTTGAAATGATTTGGCTGTGATATTCCCAAAGCTCAGAGTAACCTGAAAAACACTATGCAGCTTAGGTGATACAGGAGGAGGATATGATATTGAATCAGGGGGGGGGCACATTGAAGACTCTGCTTGTCTGATAAGCATGGTAGTAAGCTCAAGTAACAGATCAGATGTTTTCTTCCAATATCAAATATATTTACAGTAGAGTCAGTGATGTGAAGCTGGTTCTTTCTGCTGTAGATTAAAAAACATTATATTTCAAATCAGATGATGTGTGAAGGAGGGAAATGTACTGTCAGCAAAGGATTCTAACAATTAATTCGCAAACATGTTGGATTTTTGAAATTGAAGTTGTAGTCAGCCCCCTTATTTGAGGTGACAAATTACTTGAAATAAACCAGATTTTTTCACAGTCCAAGTGCAAAATACAGCCTCATGCATTACAGTCAACTCTATTTTAGTTGAAGAATGGACTACAGCATTATGGTGTGGTGTGAGAAAATAGATGACTCAACTGACTCAATGTCCAGGCAATGAGCCATACCAGTAATGTACTGTACTGGGTATTACCATGCCATGACCATGCCTTAAGTTTTACAGGATCACTTCAGTGGGTTTTGTCCAAGTTATAGGTTGTAAATTGAATCCAAGTTTTGTAATGGCCACTTTTTCCACAGGAATTTCTTTATATCAAACGTTATTGATGCCAAATCACTATGTGAACCTTTTTCAAGTAATGGTTTTGGGATGATTACGGTTTGGTGTGAAATGTGACCAATTTTGAATTATTGAAAATAATTTGAATAGCCCTAAACTTCGTGGAGGAACATGTATCACATAAGTAAGCATATGTTTATTACACACACCACTCCCTGAATAGGATTTAACATTCTGACAAGCGTGCTAAAATAGTCTGATTGACAACATCTTTGACAGATTGCCCTGACCCTGCAAAGCACGCGTGCTTTTGGAATACAAAGTCCCTTTTAGGTGTAGTCGAATACTATTGGTGTGTAAAATAACGGAGAGCCTATCAGATTAAGCCTTCTTAACACGCAGAAAAAAATGCAGTTGTCATATTTCCTCGACTGGTAACGACTGAGTCCGGTGAGTTATGTTGAAATAATTCTACTTATTTTATGTGAATGTTACTTTTTAGATGACACACTCCATACTGATATTTTTGTATGGAGGTTTTCAACGGGGGGAGACAACAAATTTTAACTTTTAGTCGGTCGCCGCCATTATACCACCGAAGAAGCGTATCCCGCCCTCCGTCTTCAGTCGGTTCTTCTTCTCCTCCTTATTACTAGAAAGTAAACACCATTGGTCCAAGTAGCAGTCGGGTGTAGATGCTAACAAATTTGGCTGCAATGCTCGCAAGAACTGAATGACCTGAGAGTTATTACATTCGCTTCTTAGCTAGCTGGCTAGCTAGCTGCTACGCCAGATAAACGTTAGCCAGGTCGCCAGTATGCTTGCCATCGTTGCTTGTTAGCAGCACGCTACCGGGTAGAAAGACCGCTAGCTAGCTGCTAACTGTTAGGTTTAGCTAGCTGTGAAAGTGGTGTTTGCCTTTATTTAGCAGCAAAACTATCAAGGAAGCTAACACTTGATTCTAGCTAATAATGGCATGACGTATGGGGTCTTGCCCTCCTCCAGCATAAGATAGAAATTTCCCCAGCAACATTCAAACCCCACTAACAAGTATTACCAAACCTTAGGTGATACTCCATCAGATGGGTGCTGCCATATGGAATAACGTTAAGTTACACTAATTACGTTGAGAGAAAACGCCAGGTGTCCATTTGCCTCAATTGACTAACGTTTGTAGAGGTTGATATCAGAGGGACACCTCATCATATGTGAGATGTGTCTACTAGTTTAGTACTGGCCCAATGGTCTGTACCTGACCGTCTGTGCCATGATAACATGACCTTTGCTGAAAGGAAAGACAGACACACATCATTAGGCCACTGTGCTAACTGAGGTCACAGTCATACTTGGCTAACTAATAACATAACATTGTTTACTAAATACAAATTGCAAGTTATTTGCCTGTTAAAATGTGCAAATTAGCTACTATAAAGTGCCACATTGATTTTTGTCAAAGGGTAGATGGGTGGATAACTCTTCCTCACTCTTTGTCTCTGTTTCTCTATTTCAGTTTTTCCCCTTTTTGAGCAGAGCTTTGCACTGTGAGGTCTGGTCTGTAGCCAGCGAGTGAGACACACTGCAGAGATTGTGTTCTGATTATAGGTACATGCAATAGCAGTAGGAGCGAGACTGTGCACTTCCAAAGGGTCTAATTAAAATACTGTTCTAATTGATGCTAAATCTTAAGCTTGGCCCATGAAATGGCAGAGAGATACTTGGCAAGGCCTCTACCTGAGCAGACACCTGTATGGTTAAAACAACAATTAGCCCAGACTCAGCCCATGGTGAATCATCTTGGCAAGCTGAAAGTTACCAGTACTTGTGCCCAAGCTGTCTTCTTGATAATGCATGCAGGCGCTTCTTTTCATCAGGAGAGGGCAATGTTCACAACCTAACTATAAATGTAATGCACTGTTGTGTAAGCATCTGTATTAGCCCCACATTGTAATATTACTTTCATATTCTAAGATGCTGGGTTTTGTGAACAGTTAAAAGACTATGGCCTCAGTGGTATAGTAGGACACTAAGTGAGGAGCTAGGTGGTGGTGTGACCACACCACCCACATAGACTAGTCGGTGGGTGTTCCACTATACCTGTGTATACCATCCATTGTTTTGCATTGTTATTTTTCTATTGAAATGCTTTTGTTTTCTAATTTCCTGGCAGCCATGGAGAGTTCTTCGTCAGTGTACATGTGTTTCCCCTGCTACCAGGAGTTCAACACTCTGGAGGATGTGCTCAAGCACCAGCTGACTTGCACTGCTGAGGTTGTAGACAGTGCGCCAGTCACGTCTGGAACCGCCTCCTTCACTGTGCCGCTAGTACAGACTCGGGTAACTACTGGAATCTTCTTTGGTTATCCTTTTTAGCATCTGATAATGCCAGGGTGTTTTGAGTGAAAGGTCTGGACACTTAAAAATTGGATCTTTACTATTGGATTTTCAAAACCACATATGGAAGTGGTCATATTTGCATTCAGAAATCTGTAGTCTGAGTGCGATTCAGCCACAATATACATACAAACAGTGTAAATTGATAGAGAGGGTGAGCAGGAAAAAGTAACATAGACACAAATTTAAATAAATACAGCCACAAGAGAACCATAACAGCCAATTTTACGGGAAATGTGGACGCACAGCAATGTCATCTCATAAAATCTGATCTTCAGAATCAGATCTAAAAAATGACATTGAAATGACAAGTGTAAATGTAGCCATAGTCTGCACACATTCTGCTACTCATCAAACTAGTAGCGCCCTTGATCTGAAGCTAGGACGCACTTAGCATTCAGTTGTTTGTAATGACATACTGTCTGCTTCTAAGTCATAGCTTTGTGATAACATTATATAGGTCTGTACACGTACAATGTTGTATTTTTACCATTTGTTCTGGGAAATTTGTGTAGAATTGTTTTCCTCTCAAAGGCCTAGTGTACAGCAGGTGTACAGCTTAACATTACATTACGTTACAGTCATTTAGCAGAGGCTTTTATCCAAAGCGACTTAAGTGCATTCAACGTAGCAAGAGAACTACTAGTCACCAGAAATTGTAAGTGCATCTCCTCCCCAAACAAGCATCTAAGAGCATAACCAGTGCTGAAGTAAAAGTGCAATAAGCCATCTATCCACTTCCACAAACAAATAGGCAAGTGCTTAGAGGAAGGGTCAGGGGTGGGTTTTCAGCCTGCGGCGAAAGATAGGCAGCGACTCTGCTGTCCTGACATCAGTGGGGAGTTCATTCAGAATCAGGATCAAGTTTATTGGCCAAGTACATTCGCACATACAAGGAATTTGACTCTGTGACGTTGGTGCAAATAAAGAAACTCAAACTATATATACATATATACAGTCCACCACTGTGGGGCCGAGACAAAGAAGAGCCATGACCGTGTAGATCGGCCACAGGGGCCTTAAAATCGACAGGGCAACCAGTCGCCTCGAGGCAGCAGGGCAAAGTGGTCGGGTGTAGGAGTTGACCATGGCCTGGAGGTAGGAAGTGGTTGTTCCTTTCACTGCCCTATAGGCTAGCACCAGAGTCTTAGGCCGTGGTTACACCTGTCGTTTCATGCGATCTCGGTAATCGGAATCTGCTAATCGGAACACACAAGTGGTGCGTCTACACTTGACAGTTAAATGCGAGCTCTTTGGCCAGATATGTGTTCGGATTTCTGGTTCCCGCGCAGTATTTAAATAACCATAAAAACAATCCCTGAAAATGGTGCTGGGTGTGCAGGAGATTATGCTCCTTTACTTTATGTAAGAATTGTGTGTAGTCGCGGTAGGGCCCGTACAAGGTGTTTGCTATTGAGGAGACAACAGCAGCGGCGCGAAACTGAAACTGGACAGTTCATCAGCCCACAAAGCAAGTAAATATTTTGTTTCGGTATTCGTCCAGGCCCTGCTATCGTTCTCGTCATCCATGGCTTTTCCTCCCGGTAAATAACAAAATTCGCGGCAGAACTGGAGGGAAATGGGCGTGATTTGATGACGTGTCCCCGCTGTATGCGTTTTGAGGTGCCTGATTGCGTCTAGACTATTCAGAGTTCCGAACACAAAGCGAGCTCGTCCACCTCGCGAGGTGGCCTGGCTGATCCGAACACAATGCGAGCACAAAGCGACCTCTGTGCGTCTACACCTGTCACTTGATGCAGCCTGGCGTGATCGGATGACCGAGATCGCATTGAAAAGACAGGTGTAACCACGGCATTAAACTGGATGCGAGCTGCTACAGGGAGCCAGTAGAGAAGGGAGGTTGTCTGGGAGAACTTGGGGCGGTTGAACACCAGATGAGCTACAGCTTTAGCCACATAATAGACTAATAGATTCTCACTTCAACTTCAGTCTGTGAAATTTCACATCTTCACACTCTTCACCAATGCTTACGCCATTTCTTCTCAAAACTAAGATAACAACGATGGACATTTATATCCAAACAGGCAAATTGTGGGTGTGGCCATAAACACATGTACACAGGGTTTTATAAATCTGATGAAAAGACTGTACACATGTTTCCTATTTTGTGTGTACGCAGACTCTACTCGCAGAATTTACGTGGAACAATGCAAACACTGATAAATCTATGAAAGACCAATATGTGTCACAATGTATCCATCAGACTCTAACTTTAAACCTGATGCATTAATAATGGCTGCAGACCTCCATAATTATTCTCTAAGTATTGTTAGTAATCAAGCGCTACCTGGAACTGCTTTCTGTTTAGTGTAATGACAAAATAACACACTAGCACATTGTTTGTCAGACTAATGAACCACTGATGTACCAAACCAGTACAAACTGGTTTACCAAACAGGGTAAACATGTGGCAGTGCTGAAATTACTGTTGAACTTTGAACTACTGTTGACAATTAGTCCATACATTTCAGTATGTGTGGGCATGCATGTTTAATATTTGAATGAGCTCTGGTCTGGCATTTCAATTTATATCCGTGATATGAACATCTAATTTTCTTGAATGACCTTCATTCTTGAGGGGTTGGGATATACAAGATGATGAATGCCAATCGTTTGTAAATTGGATGCACGTGCCTGTTCAAGCCAGTTTGCATAGATAAACGCCAACGTTCAACACCATAAAAGGTCTGCAGACTGAAGGGTCGTGTGCAAGTAAACCATGGCCAAAATAGGAACTGAAATTGAAGTGTTGCGCTCATGCGTGCATGAGAAAAAAACAATGTAATTTTCCAAAGTATAAGCAGCGGAGTCACAATTTCTTGCCGTGCTTTACTTTTATCAGTTCTTATTAAAGCTGTCAATGCTGTTTTAGCAGAAACATGCACTGTGGCTGAGGTAAAAAAAATAGTTTGACATGAAATTAGATCGCAAAAAAAGAATAACGAGAAGTAGGCGCATATTATCAGCCACAGGAGGACGGCAGCGCACTGGGCGCTATCAACATGGATCAGAGGATCAATTAATAATAGGAGAGACCTCACTGTCGGGGGTCCAGTCGGCATTGGAGTTGGACTCAGATCAAATCCAGGCTGCATCTTCATCAGATGGTAGGACCATGTAATTGTATTTGTAAGGCGTCCAGTCCATGTGATCAACCCATTACAAGTTGGATAATCTTGTGTTGTTATGAATGAGGACAGTTCGGTAAATACGCCATTTCAGCCTATTCTGTCTTTTTCTACAAATGTAGGCCACTGAAACATCTTGTTGTTGAGGTTTGGCACTACTGTAATTGATTTTTCATGAAGAATAAGCCGTTCTAAGAGCCGTCTCGTTTCCAAACAAACGCACATATTCCCGCTTGTTTCCAAACCAATGAACAAATTCCGATACGAACAAAATGATGAATCAGACTGTGTTCGTAGAAATGTTCGTACAAACGCTTGACGATCAAATCTGATTTTACGCACGTTTTGTGAATGAAGCCCAATGTGATTTTACAAATAACACACAACAAATTGACTTTTCATGAGAAATTCATCATTGTGAGGATGAAAAAAATATTCCTCCAATCCTTTTTTGTCTTTCTGTGACCCTTTTTGTTTCTGGTCTACAATCTATGCCATTTCTCAATGTGTTCTCTCTATGTAAGAAATGTATGCACCAATGTGTAAATTATTTTGTATTTCCATTGTTTGGCTCATGGTGAATTTGAGAGCCCTGTGGGTTTTTACATAATACGTTGTATTCAATATATTGTACATTATGGCATACGTTTTTTGTTTGGAAATGTATTCCTTTGGGATACATTTCATCAGACTGTTGAGCTTAATTTAGAGTTCTGCGAAGACCGTTATCTGAATTTCAGAGTCTGAACGTTTCATTTTGTTTTACTTGGTGAGCTGAGTCTTGGCACAACTGTTTTTTTTTGCCTTTCCCATGACTGATTCAGAGGAGCCCCAAGGGTTAAAAACAGACATTGGCCTACTGAGTGACATTTAGCAGGGGGGCATGGTTGTCTGTGTTTGTGCCCAGACATTCATCTTTACTGTCTTCAACACAAGTCCATAAAGCATGGTGACAGACAGATTGCGTCCTGAGTCTCCAGCGGGAAGAGGAGCATGAGAGATGCATCAGTCAGTGCCACCCCATCTCCTGATGGATCGCTCATTGGCCTTCTCATAGATGAATCAGCTGGAGAAACACTCTATAAAACCTAAGTGCCTTATGGCTTCCTGGCCCCCGCTTTGCCATCAGCTTGCTTATTACAAGCATCCCCAGTTCATTAGCCAGCTTATCATAATTTCTGTGTACATTATGTGACATTGCTATAAAACAGGGTCTGTTTCCGTCTCAAATAGATGTAGAGAGCTGTTATAACAAATCGTCTTTTTCCCCATTTCTCGGATCAGTGTTTGGGTTCAGAGTACTATAATTATAGGAAATAGGCTGCTAGGAAATTAGAGGTGATGCTTTATAGCATTAAATGAGAAGTCTAGAAATTAATAACCAGGTGGTGCTGAAGTGTATTGTGCACTTAATTGGTCTCTCTTGTACCATAACGATAGAAGATCAAGTGTTATTAAAGGAGACTGTTGCAGAAATGTCACTCCCTTCAATTTAGTTAATACATAGGTCCGGAAGTCCCAACCCGTACCAGTAATTGTATGTTTTGTGTCCACTTGTATTGGGTGCACTTCTTTATCAATGATTAGGTTCACGAGAAGTGCACTCTGCTCTGACTGGACAAATCCACCCCCTCTCCTGATTCTCCTCTTGGAACGGAGTGACTCATCCTCTGTATCTGCAACATTCCCTTATCAAAATGCTAAAAATATACACATAAGGCACCATTTTAGGTCCTCCAATACTGGTTTAGGAATTAAGTAGTGTTTTCTCTTCTATGCTAGATATATTCTGTGTCAGCAACAGTAAATATCTAGTGCAATGAATTTAATCATCCAATCCAATCATCCTCAATAGGTTTAGAGGGTGTGGCACTGTACACGCACCTAGCACGACAAGTTAGTTAACTACAGTAGCTAGTTTTAGTCTCACTTACCTCAGAGTTTCTGATTTCCTGACCCAAAAATACAGTGGTACAATCTTCACTCTAATTATGCCATCCACTGCATATAAATGCTTTTTTTTTCTTTGGGGAACCAATATCCAATGGTGAAACCTTCCACACCCTTCGATAACACCAATCGAGGCATAGTTATTTTGGCTAGTTCAGCAGGTATGTAGCTGGCTAGTGTCAGACTACAGGGAACCAATCAACATTTATTCAAATCTGGGGTTTATTTGACATAGTTTTCTAACTAATTTCCTCTAACAGATTCTGTTGAGAACCAGAGAGACATTTTCTCAAAGGGCATCAAATTTCCACAATACAGAGTTATAATATTTTGGGTAACTTCACATAAATATACCCTTTTGTTAAACAATAACATGAGATTAGGAAATGTGATTCTCATTACACTGGACCTTTTAACAGTGTTTTTTGTAATTTCATTCAGTCATTCAGCAGATGCACCAAACCTTGTGTGAAGATGTTTTTAGTCAAGGATTTAAAATATCACTTTTGTTTCCTCAGCTTTACGCTTACAGCAAATAGATCTGGTCTTCAGTAATCTCATACCAGAATTCAGTCATCTTTAACCTCGACCTTGACGTTCCCTTTAGGTTTTAACATTCAGATGGATAAAGGGAGCGGATGTGAAACCCCAAAGAGTGACCCATTGAACCCTGATGGGTCGGTGATATTTTCTCAGCTAGACTGAGGCTATCTGCTCTGTCTGGAGCACTGCCTCAGAGGCTCCAAACACATGCTGCTCTCATTGACTTCACTGCCCCACCAACACTGAATTATCATCCCTCATCTGCCAGAAAAAAACCACTGCTGCAGGTTGACTTGATTCAAACAAATAATGCAGCGGCTATTTGATTCAGAGCAAAGTGCTACTCAGTATTACAAGGGGCAGATTCCTTTGTATGTGTAATAAACGAGAACAACAAGTCTGTCATTGAAAGTAGTCTCAGTATTTTCATCTTGTTTCTTCCCTTTTTCCTTTCTTCCTTTCTTTGCTTTTTTGAAGCAACAGGTAATAGGCCAGATTATCGCCCCATCAAGGGTCGTCTCGGCCCCACAGATCCAGGTCCAAGCAGGAGGCTTCTCTGTGTCACCTAATAAGAGTGCGCCCAGGCAGGCTGTAGTCGGTGCCACGGTCCCCTTGTCGTCAGACCAGCCCAGAATCCTCTACCAGTGTGGGGACTGCGATGAACTTTTCAAGAGCCTGGACCTTTGGCAGCAACACCGTAAAGAAGGCTCATGTCCTATCTCTGAAATCAAGTCAGAATGTGACCCACAACCCGAGACAGAACATGATCCAGAATCTAAAGCTGAGTCAGAACCAGTTCCAGATGAGACTGGATTCTCAGAGAAGGCACCAGTGGAGGCTCAGGATCAAACTACAGTATCCACAGCAGGGGAGAAGACCCAGTCTTCAGAGACTCTTTCAGCCCAGAGCCCAGACCCTCCTGAGTTGTTTGCCCCTTCAACCTCTAATACAGAGGATTCCTCTCCCTCCAAGAAGAGAGGGGCCAACAAAAAGCCTATGCCTGAACCTGTACTCTTGTGTGTGGACTGTGGCTCAAGTTTCAGACTGGTGTCTGAGCTTGTGACCCACCGCAAGTTACAGCATGGCTTGAAGGAAGCCCTGCACCACTGCTTTGTATGTGGGGAGAGCTTCCTCAACACCACCCTCTTTCTCTACCACCGCAAGCAGCACCGGCAGAAGGGTGAGGAGAGAGAAGAAGTAGTAGTTCTAGAGGAGATATCGGAGGAGGTTTGTACTCAGGCGAATGGCACTGAGGAGCAGAGACAGGATGCCATTCCCTCCACCACCAGTTCCACCTCCAGCTTCACACAGCCTCAGTCGTTCATGTGCACCCAGTGTGGAGAGAGCTTCAGCAATGAGGCAGGGCTGGTTACACATCGTAAGGAGAAGCATGGGCTGCAAGAGGCCCTGCATCATTGCTTCCAGTGTAGCCAGGACTTTATGAACACCACCCAGTACCTGTACCATCGCCGACTGCACCGTCCCAAACCAGGGACAGAGGTGGGGGATGGAGTTGAGACTGCTGTTGATACAGCCGCCACTAACCCTCATGATAACCCACAGATCTCAAAGCGGGTACATTCCCCTCCTACATCCTCCTGTGAATCAGGTATGCCTCAACCTAAGAGAGGCAAGCCCTCCATCAGGATCAGCAGCAGCATTAATGCACTCAAAGGTAAGAGGAAATAATTGCTAAAACATCCACTGAGAAATTTGAAGGTATTTGTTACTGGCTTGGGATGTTTAGGCCCTTGATGAACTGATTTTTGTTTTGTCAGAGAGCGACGAGGGGGCAGGCACCATCAAGAAGCAGTCGGAGGGCAGCGCCGCAACTGACTCTGACACCGTAAACCTCCCTCCGCCTGCTAAGCTGTTGCAGGACTGGGCCCGCACCCCTCTACCCCATGTTTGCCCCTACTGTGGGAAAACCTTCACACGCCGCGTCTTCCTCCGCACCCATGTCTACAGCCACACTGCAGAAAAGCTCTTTACATGCAAGGTGTCAATCAGAATTTGATCAAAATGTCTCCTGTCTACTGTCTGGGGGATAATTTGCTTTGATGTGGGTGCCATTTATGTCATGCAGGTGACATGGAAGGCATGATACGAGGCTTTGAAGTGGGTTAGGTGTTGTGGCAGACATTTATGGGACTGCAACTTGACAGGCCCCACTCATTATATTTCACAGATTCTCTCTTTTTTACACTGTCTGTCACGATGCTCTGCACAGTGGACATTTTGGACAATTATTAATACCCTTATCAGGAGTAATTAAAATGGTTACTTCAGTGCATTGTGTAAATACACTGAACAATAGCACTAATCCTGATTATTGTTGTTGTGAAGGTGTGCTCAAAGGCCTTTACGAACTCCCAGAGCCTGCTGCGTCACAGCTTGAACCACACAGGCTCCAAGCCCTTCAACTGTGATGTGTGTGGCAGGAACTTCTCCCAGGCAGGCTACTCTGAAGAGACACCAACGCACTCACTCATCAATACAGCCTCGACGCAAGCGTGGACGCAAACCGGTACAGTTTCTAGAAACTACTTGCTAAAAGACATCAAATTGAAGGGTTCCATTCCAAAATGCTATTTATCTATTTTGGAACAAAGTGCGAAATGAAATTAATCAATATCAATATTTCAAAAATACAGATGGTTATATTGTTAAGAATAAATTTGTCAAGTAGTTGTCAGTTTTTTTCAAATAGTGGATACCTTTCATACCTTTGGAATGAAAACCTTGAATTTCAATTTGTAACTTTTTGTGTATAATTTGCTGTGAAATGTTTCTTGACCATGAGTGGTGTGTCCCATTCCTCTCTACAGGTGTGTACTTTGGACAATGAGGGAGCCGCCCAACTCTTCCCCTGTCCTTATTGCCCCTCAAGGTTCAACACTGAGGATCAGCTCAACCATCACAAGTAATAACAATTTTGGTAACATTAGGCTTTGAGTATGCTCTATTTGTAGGGATATAGGAGGAGGAGGAGTTAAGCTAACATCCCAGGGAACATCCATGACATGCATTATGTTCAACACGGTACCTTGCTCTCACCTACTTCCATGTAGACCAGCGACTGTCTATATCTAATAATTCCAACCTTGTTTACAGGTGTAAATACATTAGAATTACCACTCCAAGCAGAGCCCAGGACAGGATTTAGATAAACCTCCTCCCTCTAGCCAGGAGCTGCAGTAGCTGAGCCGTGTCTGACCACTGAGCAAGGCCTTTAAGCTGTGTAGTAAACACACTGCCTGAGATGTCTGGGTGCCCTTGAGTCCCAGCCGCAGATGATTGACAGACAGAGGCCCAGTAAATTAAGATGATAACGATAACAATCCAGGATGGGGGAAGAGAAAAGTGTAACAGCTTGATTCTGTTCTCTGTGGTTCAGGAACTGACATCACTGACCCCCCGAACCAATAGCAGGGTGTGCTTGGGGTGCTAATGGAGCATTCCCCTTGAACCATTTCTCTGTTACTAGTTGAGGAAAAGCAAGAACTCAGTGTATATGCAGTGTACTAGATGTATACCATCTCCTCCACTCATTAGAGAACGTTTGGCTGGGAGGAGAGGTGACCCCAACTGAAATTTTAATTCTCCCAGCTGCCTCAGGGGTCAGCAGGCCCTGAAATATTGATTTCTTATTGTCTGCTTGACATGGAAGAGAAACAGCCTGGCCTCCTATATAGGCCTTGTGAGATCCTTGTGCAGTTAAGTACTTTACAAATCCATTACCTGTGGCATCATACATAATACATAGGGTGGTATGCATTTTTTAGTGAAGCATTGTTTCTTTAACTTAAACATACGCCTGTACTGATTATTGGAAGCTGTCCAGTATCTTTACATGATGTGATGTGCAGTACTGATGCAGCATTAATTGAATACACCCTAGTGCCTCTCCCCTCTCCTCCCCTAAGGCTATATCCAGCGTAACATTATGCAATGGATAAATATAGTCTTTCATGTCCTAGCTCTCTGGCTCCCCCAGTATACTGCTGCTCTTTTATCTCCCGCCATTATACACCCAGCTAATACCCCTTATTTAACCTGAAGCACAACTAAGCACATAGGTGCAGGTAATCCTCATACAATTTGTGTGTAGGTTGGCAGCTTAAAGCTAAAACGTGGTTATTTCCTTCTTTATGACAGTTTAAGTGTCCTTAACGTGGGCCTTGAAAAGTCACAGCTACAATACAACGCAAATTGTGGTATGATTACTTGTCTATGTGAAAGGCATGATTAACTGACCTTTCCCATCTTGGCATCCCAGTTATTTCCCTGCAGGTGAAAAAAGGAGATATGCAAAACAAATAGCATAAGGAATAGAATATGGTTTGTCATCCTCCTTCTTCCGTGTATGTTTTACAGACTGCTCCACACCAGCCATCCGTTCCCTTGCTCAGAGTGTGGCGTGGCCTTCAAACGCAGGAAGGAGCTGGACCTGCACTCCCTCTCTCACCAAGGTCAGAGTCCTCTGGGCTGGAGTACTTATGTTCTTCCTCTGTGTCATTGAGTCTTTGTCTCCAGTGTTTATGTCCCACATATTGAATTTCCTCCCTATCTGTTTGTTTCCCCTCTTGTCTTGATTCTGTCTTTATAAATTCTGTCTCTGTTTCTACCTAATCGTGAGAATGTGTGAATGCATTCAGGAGAATTAATGACAAGATAAACGTGTCAGGAATCCAGATCCAATTCCCCGTTACTATTTTTAATGGAAAGCTAATAGATATGATATTCCCATCAGTTAAGCTTGCAGTCAATTACTATTGATTGATGAAAAGTCAGCAATGAATACCCCCTCCAGCTTCCCCGGTTGGCCTACCTTGGTTATTTACAAACATACATCTCCATGTTATATATGCATTGTCCCTCAGATGCATTAGGTCAATGAATTTCCATTGATTTGTGTCCCATGTGGAATGGAGGAGGATGGCGGGGGTAAGTGAATTGGGTCAACATGTTGATGCTTTATCTTAATCAGGTGGGGCGTTGTCACGGCGACCTCATTAGCTTAGCCTGAAGAGGTGGCTGGCGTCAGGGGTCAGAGATACGTGCCTCCTCTGAGAGAGATGATTGGAGAGATTGATCCATTGATCAGTCCAGGGCCATAGATTGTCCTTATTAAAGGTTTAAATGGAGGGTCCCAGTGGGGAGCAGAGTGGCTAGCCCCCACTGGGATAGACGATACAGATGGTTAGCAGATTGCAAGATGTTGGCCTGACAACCTGGTAAACCGTGGACTTTTCAAAAGCTTCCCAGGCTAAAATACAGCACAAGTTCTTGTCTAAGATCTTGTGCCATGTACTTGTTGTATTGGACTCTCCCCAACCATGTGTTCACACTGCAAGCAACACATGACCTTAGTGACCTTTCCTTGTTTGTTGACACAGAAAAAATGTCTGCAGCTCAATGTTTTGTCAATATAGCGCATCACCAGCCAGTCGCATACAAGCATTGCTGTATGTACCACCTGTCACTGCAACACCATTGGCACTACAGCTAGCAATCAACAAGCTTAAAGCAGCCATCACACAGTAGTAGGGCAGTGTAGTTGACATGGCTCCCTCATTCACTCATCTAAAACCTGCCACTGTTGCTTCCCAGACAAGGAACCAGCAAAATGTGACCACTGTTCAGCCCAGTTTGTCAACCAGTCGGTGTTGGACATTCACATGCAGCGTTGCCCTACCACTGGGGAGGAGAAGAACGTTGGTAGAGGACGGGGCCAGGGGCGAGGACGCTGCACTGGACAGGTGAGGAGGATAGAAATGAGTAAAGGTTCTTTCATTTAACTGGCAGGTTTTGCCACTCAAATCCATGTTCATTCAGTTTTTACTAATTCTGACAG
Source organism: Hoplostethus atlanticus (assembly GCA_034670405.1). Lineage (NCBI taxonomy): Eukaryota > Metazoa > Chordata > Actinopteri > Trachichthyiformes > Trachichthyidae > Hoplostethus > Hoplostethus atlanticus. Next base: position 82,650 of record JAXDDX010000016.1, on the reverse strand, counting down.
TCTGTTTTTAATGAGGGTGTTTGAATTGGATTTCCTTTCATTTCCACCCTTTTCTCTTTTCCCATCCCCTTTTCCTCCCTCCCTGACCTTTCCCCGTCCCCTCCCTTCCTCCTTCCTTCCTTTCCCTTTCTCCCTGCTCCCTCTATGCCTCCCTCAGGTCGAGTGTGACCTGTGTGGCCACCGCTGCATGACCCAGGAGGGCCTGGACCTCCATCGGTTGTCCCACACAGGCCAGACGCCTCTCAAGTGCCCGGTGATGCCGTGCCGTCGCCGGTTCGCATCCAACGCTGCCCTGGAGGAACACGTGCTGGCCCACTTCCAGGGTACGTTCGCCAAGACCAAAAACCGACCCCGCTTCCGCTGCCAGATCTGCCACAAGGACTTTGCCTACACTTCCACCTTCAACGTCCACATGAGGACACACACTGACGAGAGGCCCTTTGAGGTGAGGAGGGGTGTCTGTGCAAAGGGGGGAGGGGAGGAATGGAGAAGGTGTGTTTATTGCATAGTGTATCATACATAAATCGCTAGCACTCTTTCAGCATCACCTTCCTTTTGTATGCATGGTTTTCAAATCGAACTTCAGCACTGCCTCAACCCACATGGTCACACCCTTTCCTATTCTCTGGTTCCGGGCAATGGCCATTTGTGCAGTGTGTCCTGCGGGTGTTTCCCCCCTCCCTGTGTACCTGTGATTAATGATAGGGGCTGAGTTAGGCCCTGTCAGTTCCCCTTTGTGGCTGTTACTATTCTGGGACTCTCTCTGCTCTGCTCAGGTGACTGGGCAGGACCTCAACCATAGCCCCACCCAAACCCCCTCACAGCACATGATGTTGTAGAAATGGATTTAATGTATGTGACTTTGCATTGAGCCTTGTCTATCAAACGCGTTGAGGATTGAGGTTCAAGGGGCCTTGGTGGTAGCGGGGGTGAATTTGAATTTGATCCTGAAGGAAGACGTATATTTGCCAGTACCAAGCAGCAGGCATCAGCACACAATACAGACATAAAACTCTGAATGAAACATAAATCTAGTGTGAAGTGTCCCCATTGGGAATCAAAGCAAAGCAGAACTTGTCACTGTCACTATGCTCTACCCACTGAGCCACAGTGCCTCAGGTTTCATTGTCTGCAGTCAGGTGGGAGATAGCAAAGAGCTAATGTTAGGCTGGCAGGCAGGTAATACTGTGGAAATGTAAATGCTCTATTGAGAAATAGTCTTGCTCACAGCTCACCGGTAACACCTGTTTCTGCTACATGTCCCCTGTGTAGCTGATCATACTCTCTTACCCACGTTTGTCTTTTTTATTGCTCTCTGTCTCTCCCCTCCTTTCTTTTCTGCTCCTCCTCTGCCCCAGCCAGAAGTGCTGCATCTGCAGGAAAAAATAGAGGTCTCAGAAAATATTTGCAGTAGAGGAAAGGCATTGTTGTGAACATAATTCAATGTTTTCATACCTTCTTTTCTTGACACCTTTCTCTTTTTGTGCACTTTCCTCCCCCATTTCCCCCCTGCCCCCTGCCCACTTCCCATTCTCCTCCGCCCATCCACCAGTGCACCACATGTGGCAAGCGCTTCCGCCAGCTGCCACACCTGCAGGACCACGAGCGCATACACAGCGGCCTGCGGCCTTTTTGCTGCTGGGTCTGTGGCAAGAGTTTCAGTGTGGCTGCCCGTCTCACCGAGCACGCCCGCACCCACAGTGGCGAGAAGCCCTACCCCTGCCCCCACTGCGCTTCTGCCTTCCGCTCGCGCTCCAACCTGGATAAACACATTCGGCTGCATGGCAACCTGCCCCTGGAGGACAGCGAGCAGGCAGCCGAGGCCGCCCAGGTCCAGAACGTGCTGGAGGGGGCCAAGGTGCTGACTTCTCTGGCCACCACGGGAGACGGAGATCCTGGCTCTGTGCAGACCATCTACGTACTGCAGGGTGCAGACGTCGGCACCGAGACGTTAATGATCCCGTCGGCTCAGATTGGCACCATGGAAGGCTCCTCACAGGTCGTCATTCTGCCCTCCTCTGTCCTGGGAACTCAGGCTATCACGGTTCCCACCATCACCATGGACGGCAATGGAATTACCATGGCGGAGGGAGGCCAGTCATCTCAGCACACCATAGAGTTCATTGTGGAGGAGACTGTATAAAGACCGCAAATATAGGCCATTGAAGAAAGGAGGAAGGAATAGAAGAAAAGTGTGTGAAAGATTAGTAGAAAATTGCCTGTTGATGGAGTAAACAGGATGATGATTGGAAGATATTAAGCCATCATCGGCAATTATTGTGTATATAGTTTGAGGTTTTCTGAGCCAGTATGAAGATAATTTGTGTTCTGTGTGTTAATATATTTTTCAAAGATGTTTGCTAACACTTTAGCTGAGCAGCAAGGAGGTTTGAATATCCCGTGTTTTAACAGTGTAAGCTGCAGAATTACGGTTCAAACGGAAAAACGTTCAGGAAAACAAAATGTACACTCAAAATGTGTTTTTCAAACTGATTGGAAAGCAGATTGTAAAATTGTTCCTCGATTGTATACAGACATCCATTTACAGCCCTTTTTATTAGGGGAGGCCCGGAGGTGGCCCATAAAATCTGTTATGCTTTCTTTATAATAAAATCCTTCAGCTTTCACATTTGTGAGCGTCTATCATTTTGTAAGGAGGATGACATGACGGCGTTGCCGCTCCCGCCCATCAGATAGGATGGGCTTTATAGGAACTGCTGTAAATTGCCCCTGCTACCTTTCCACATAAACAACGTGGAGCCTTCTAGAGAGAAAAACAGACCCAGTGTAAGCCAATGTAGAGCTTTCTCTCTCTCTCTCACACACACACACACACACACACACACACACACACACACACACACACACACACAGCGGGTGAAGGCAGAATTAATCAGAATTGTGTGTATAGATTAACCGTGATGTAACACTGATTTGTTGGACATTATTGATTGGCTTTGTTGTAATTACATACAATAATAACAGAAATGCGACAAGATTTATGATGATTTAGCTGAAGTGGAGCACTATGCAGTGGCAAGTACTGTTATGAAATTATCCTTCTATTGCTGTATAGTTATCAAAAATAATGATGCCATTTGTGTCTGAATTGGAAGAGGCGTAATGTGATATAAGTTTTGCCACTGCTGCAGTAACCCATTATAGGTTTCTAAAGCGCAGTTTATGGCTGTCTCCCACCCAGTGATTGCTGACAGGGGGGTTTGAAGCCACACACACACACACACACACAGAGGCACTCAGTCTTAGTTTGTTTTCATGTCATGGAGGGAGAATTGCTGATGATTGTGCGGGGAACTGAAATAGGGAAATTGCAGCATTTCAGCTGAGTGAGAAGCATATGAAGACAAAGAGGGATCCTGAGGAGCAAAGGAAAGCCAATGCCAAGAATCCAGCTGCTTTTCATTGCATTTCTGAGAGAGAGTCAACAGGCAACCAGTCGATAAAGGGATGTTTTTTCCTTCCTAGCAAATCTTGAGAGCTGATATTCTGGTAGAGTGCCATTTATCATATCTGCTGCCTAACATTGAAACTAAAGACACAACACACGCAGATTGGTAATGAAATATTAGGATGCTGAAGGTGAAATCATGAGGCCAGTATGCTCTAGGTAACCAGTCTGACGGCAGTATAAAGATCTTCCTGAAGACAGTATATTGTCAGGCTCTGTTCTGATTGTTTTGTTAGCACACACTCAGCTGGGTCTTGGTTTTATCATTAATCTTTGTGGTTTTTGTCCCACTTTGTTCTCTAATCGAGTTGGACATTTCTTACAGGGTATGCTATTGGACTGCTGGTCATTCCATACAAAGAGGCTAGGACTTTAAGCCACAATCTGTAATCAATCACCTGTGGCACCTCAATTCCACCGCTGACCACTACTGAAGAGTGAGATTAAGCTGTTGATGCACGGACCGACAGGATGCAACGGGTTAAGATGTAAATACATTCGGGATGTTAAATGTTGGTTTACCTCTCATTCAAGCAATGGAGAGGGATTGTGGGGGGGGGGCAGGCTGAAAAAAACAGGAGATGCACAGCCATTTTCAGTGTGGACATACAGCAACGGGACCGCATGAAATACACGATAAATGGGTGAAATTTTATTTAGAGCTTTTTACTTTCACTCCATTGTGTTAGGATGTAGTTCACTGTGGTGACATGGTGATGCCTGAGGGGTCAACAACATTATTGGGGAGTCAGAATAAGCCTGCTACTATATAACGGCTATAGCACGGGTCCCCCCCGGTCCCCTCTCCTCCTCCAGTAGGTCCCCTCTCCTCCTCCAGTAGGTCCCCCCCTCCTCCTCCAGTAGGTCCCCCCCTCCCCCTCCAGTAGGTCCCCTCTCCCCCTCCAGTAGGTCCCCCCCCTCCTCCTCCAGTAGGTCCCCTCTCCCCCTCCAGTAGGTCCCCCTTTCCCCCTCCAGTAGGTCCCCCCCTCCTCCTCCAGTAGGTCCCCCCCCTCCTCCTCCAGTGGGTCCCCTTTCCCCCTCCAGTAGGTCCCCTCTCCTCCTCCAGTGGAGTCCCCCCTCCTCCTCCAGTAGGTCCCCTCTCCTCCTCCAGTGGAGTCCCCCTCTCCTCCTCCAGTAGGTCCCCCCCCTCCCCCTCCAGTAGGTCCCCTCTCCCCCTCCAGTAGGTCCCCCCTCCTCCTCCAGTAGGTCCCCTCTCCCCCTCCAGTAGGTCCCCCTTTCCCCCTCCAGTAGGTCCCCCCCTCCTCCTCCAGTAGGTCCCCCCCTCCTCCTCCAGTGGGTCCCCTTTCCCCCTCCAGTAGGTCCCCTCTCCTCCTCCAGTGGAGTCCCCCCTCCTCCTCCAGTAGGTCCCCTCTCCTCCTCCAGTGGAGTCCCCCTCTCCTCCTCCAGTAGGTCCCCTCTCCTCCTCCAGTGGAGTCCCCCTCTCCTCCTCCAGTAGGTCCCCTCTCCTCCTCCAGTGGATTCCCCCCCTCCTCCTCCAGTAATGCACTTCTTCCAAGTCCCACCACTTCTTTTTAACCTCGTCTGGTCCGGGTCTCTGAACTAACAACATTTAATGCTGCGATTACCTTTTGCCATTCAGTATATCTTATCTTGTTTGTAACGCCACGGCTAAGACCTCCACATAATGGACTTATTCTTTTTTCAATTTCTCCAACCATTACTTCAACTTCAGTCTGTGAAATCTCGCTTCTTCTTCACACTCTTCACCAATGCTTTACGCCATTTCTTCTCAAAACTAAGATAACGGTGGTGGTTGGTTTATGTGCAAACCAGGTTAATTGTGGTGTGTTGGAATCCATTCATGGTAAATTGTGGGCGTGGCCATAAGGCATAAGGAGATTTATCAGGAAAAACACGTGTGCACAGGGTTTTATACAGCTGATGAAAAGGCTGCGTGCACATCTTTACTATTTTGTGTGTACACAGATTTCTACACTTAAAAATACATAATGTTTTATGCATCTGCCCCCTGGTGTGTGCCACTTAAAGAACCACAGATCTTAATATGTCCTCTGCTTCATATTGTTATACTCAAAAATGGATTGGCTTTAAAATAGAGTGATCTCATCAGCGATCTCAAACCATGTGCCATGAAGGACCGTGAGTATGCAGGTTTTCATTCCACCCAGAGACCAGGTGATTTTACTGAGTAGCGCCCCGTCAACCAGAGAGGGAGGAGCTAACTAACTGTAGTGGCTGGAAGAAAAACCTGCATACTCTCTGTGACACATGATTGGACACTACTGCCTTGGGAGATGTTCCTATTGAAAACACTTCCAGGCTTGGTCCTTTTCAGGACCCCATCAATCAACCTTAGAAGAAATAGTTTCCTTCAAGTCAAAGTAACCGCAGTGTCCTGGGTTTGACTCTGTCTTGGGACCCCACCTCTCTCTCCCAATATTTCTTGTCTCTCGACTTTCTAATAAAATCCAAAAATAATAAATAAAAGAAGAATTCATTCCTGGTCCTCAAGCTGAAAATGCACCCTTGAATGTATTGATCTGCACACTATAACTGAATTTCCTTTCTATTTTGCACCTCACTAATGAAAATAAAGCAATGCACAATATATGATTTCTAAACCAGTATGCACATAGCACATAGGAATGTAAACTACGTGCTTGCATGTAAAAGGGTTTTGTAATTGTGTGTCTAAATTATTCAGAGCGGATTACAGACCGCAGAAACGAGCAGCAAAAAGGCAACAAGGGAAATGAAACCGACAATTATCCACATACTCAGATCTAGGAACATAAGCACATGCAGTAGCTGTTCTCACCCTGGGCATCCCTTTGATTCTCACCTCCTTTTATATCATAAACACTAAAAATACCCGAGTGACCCTCAGGAGAGAACGTGCCTATTCAGCACTCACAGCAGTAAACCCGCTGACATCACAGTGTCCCATCCAGGTGGAGGACACCAGGAGCTTTATTTTGGCTTACACCTCTAGGTAGGTATAGTAGGAGGGCATCTATGAACCGTGGTCTGCAGCGATGAATGTGCACAATTTTGCACAGTTATATGCTATTAGCCCTACATGTGGCCTTTTTATTCCTTTGGCATTCCTGTCACGGCAGCTTGCCCTCACCATAACTAAATATACTTTTTAACATTAACATTTGTGGTGTAGAAAAGAGTTGGAGTGCAAGTGCAAGTGCGAGACCCCGTGAAATGAACAGTTACTTTCTTGAGTTAAGCAATCTGCCTAACCGTACTGCCATACAAAGACAAGCAACAGTGACTACATTTTGTATATTTTAAAGGTTAAAGGGCTTAGATTTCATGACAACAGAAATCATAGCCATAAAGTGACATTCATCCACTTCTGTACCAGCAACATTGTCTTCCTGTATACACTCTATGAAAGGTAGCTTACTCAGGGCATGCCTCCCTTCCAAGAAAGCACTACAGTAATCCTATAATAGATTTCAGAAGGACACTATACACACATCACAGCAACACTATCAACTATAATATCCTGTAGAAATATTTGGAGATAGAAAATACCATAAAGTACTCACCACTGAGAACCACTGACAAGGACATAGTCCTGTGAGGAATATTATAGGAATATAATAGTGATCTTTCGTTAGGGCATTTTTATCGACATTTCAGAGAGTTGGAGTTGCTAGGCTGGGTGCCTTTCTAAGGTAAGATCCAGTCAAAATTCTCTTAGCCTCTTCGATGGTCTGACAAAGATACTTAAAACACAACTGACAGTTTCTACATAAGTGCTATATCTGCATTTTCATGGTTTATTGGTTACTAATACAGTGGGGTCCGAAAGTCTGAGTCCACTACCAAGAACTGTTTGTTGTTTATATTTATATATGATCATTTATCAAAAACAAATACAATTTTTGTATTCAGTTGATACTTCTTATTCAAGAATACATTATTTAGAACAGCTACAAATCAAAATGTTTTTGACTTATTGACTAATTTAATATGGTCCTCTATGGGTTAGGGTTAGGGTATTATTGTTGCTACTGCTAGTGCTTTAACTTTGAAAAAAGAAAGAAAATATTTTAAATTATTATTTTTTTATTATATAATTATATATTTTGTTTAATTTTGTAAATTTTTGGTCAAATTATATTTCTCAGAAGAAATTCAGCCCCATATATTCCACTCCATGTATATCCCTTTGAATTACATGTAGCCCATTGTAACGGCCCTTAAGAAAAATAAATATAGTAGTTTTATAATACTTTTTGGAGGGATGCTATACAAATACCACAGAAAAACTTGCAGCTACTAAAGGTAAAAAAAACTAAACAGCAGAAAGTCACATAGTAATAATATAGGAGATTAAATAATATCATAACATATGTTAAAATCACTATATGCTTACGACAGAGTACCACAGATACACGATATGTCCCTGTAAGGATATAACAATATTACAGTGATAGTTATTATAGTGATTTGTTAGGAAGACCCTGGTGACCTCCTTGTGGTGTGTGCAAAATGTCTTACTCTTGTCTTGCTGCTCTATAATAGTAGTATTCCTCACTAGATGCTCTTTTACACACACCGTCCAGGGGATTTTAGTTGATGTACTTTCAGTTGACTTAGATTATGCAATCACACCAGCAACATGATGAAGGTGTATAGTGGCACTTTAACAGGCCTATACACTGTATATTGAAGACAATGTTTCTGGCTTCCTGGAGCTGCCACTGTGTACATTATCTATTGGTGATACCATGATAGATTAAGTGTGCTCCATTCCAATAAGCTGTGCTATTTGCTATACGCTTGTGTGTGTATAGAAGTGAATTTCCATTTAATTATAGCTATACTGTAGTTCAGTAGGAAATGGTTCGCTGTCTTCCCTGAAAAACAATTCACTTCTCCCGTGATAATCTATCTTAAAGAATAAAGCCAAAGTTAGTGGGAGTGCAAAAACATAATGTAGTCCTTTGTATTTGACTAAGCGAGTGCAGCAGCTACAGCTGACTTCCCAACTCTGTTATCATATCCTAGTTATTAATGTATGATTGACCTATTTAAGTAACGCTATACATTTATCATTCTGGATGCACTGTGATTGCCTATTTCTTGCTCTCACTCTCTTCCTATCCACTCTGTCCTTCCCTTATTTTCTTTTTCTCCTTTCTGTCTTTTTCACCCCCCACCCCCCCCACACACACACTATTTCTCTCTCTCTCTCTCTCTCTCTCTCTCTCTCTCCTTCCCCCAGCGACATAGCCTATGTCTCTCTCTTTGCTGAGGTGGCTGTACCTGCTGTGACTTTGACAAAGTAGTCTCCACACGTGTTGTGGGTGTGATTCTGTGTGTGTGTGTGTGTGTGCGTGTGTACACATGGGTGGGGTGCAGAAGAGTGTTGGTGTGCATGCATTGCTTACACATCCTCCATGTCTGGCTTGCAAGTGTGTGTGACTGTTGCATTTGTTACATGTGTAAGTGAACTCCTGGTCTAAACATATGTTTGTGTGTGTGTGTGTGTGTGTGTGTGTGTGTGTGTGTGTGCATTCACACTGCAGCATACAAACATTTACCTCTACTAATCATGTCATACTACACTCACTGTTTTGTCCTCTATTGCCTCTCTCTCTCTCTCTCTCTCTCTCTCATAGCCCTCCCTCTGTTGTTCACCTTGTTTCTCTCTTCTTCCCACCCCCTTTACCTCCCCCCCAGCCCCCCCCCCCCTCTCCTCTTTCCTCCCTCCTCTCTCTCATTGATAGTAGTGCATATGTGACCAGAATACTGAGGAGCTAATCATTATTCCGCGAGCAAACACAGCGTTTGGGCGGAATGTCAATTCTCTCCTTCCTCTCTCTCTCTCTCTCTCTCTCTCTCTCTCTCTCTCTCTCTCTCTCTCTCTCTCTCTCTCTCTCTCTCTCTCTCTCTCTCTCTCTCTCTCTCTCTCTCTCTCTCTCTCTCTCTCCCTCCCTCCATCTACCCTCTTTCACATGCTTTGCCAAGCAATAGTTAACATGGGAACCATATTTGTGTACTACAAAGAGGAAATTAAGGAAACACACACACACACACACACACACACATGCACACACACCGAATGTGAAGTGCCAACAGTGGGCACTCGGCACCAGAGTGTATGTGCAGCGTATGTGTGTGTGTGTGTGTCTGGGTAAGTTTTATATTTGTGCCTTACCCTCCCCTAATGATCTGTGAACGGTATTTGGAGTTTGCATGTGTGATACATAGTTGTTACGTAAAAGCACTCCACATCAATTTGTCAGGAGCAAAGTGGTGTGGGATGAAGACGAGAGAGAGACAGCTGTTGTATGCATATTTAGATAGAGGGAGAATAAGAGAGAGAGAGAGTGACGGCGGACTGAATACGACTCAAATCACAGATAACATCAACTTCAATTATTTTACTTAATTTGGGTGTATTGGGTTATCAAAGTGTACTTCATAAAAGATAAAAAGCCAATAAATCATCAGTACAATAACAAGTTGCTATTAAAAAATCAACTAATCCAAATATTACCATTACGTTGTTATTATATTGCGATGTTATATATAGATAGTCACATGCGCAGACTCGATGCAGTGTTGCCAAGTTGTGCTGAAAGCGAGAGGTAAATTAGACCGGGGGTGAATTAGCCCACACACACACACACACACACACACACACACACACACACACTGGGTCTGCGGGCGTTTGTCAGTGTGTGTGATGGAATGGGAGAGACAGAAGCACGGACACTTCTCCTCCTGACTTCCTGGTGACTGCAGCTGTGGGTCTCAGCCAGAGGTAACGCTGTGTACTCAGCCCTTCTATGGCCTTCCAAAGTCTCCCACACACACACACACACACACACTGCCCCCACACTCTGCACTGCAAACACACACACACACACACACAACAAACAATTTTAAAAGTCTTAAGTTGGACAGATGTAGATACACTCACAAGCGTGCACGCATGCACACACACACATGCAAAAAAAAAAAATGCCATTGCCACAGGGAGCTGCTAGCATGACAAGGGTGCAGTCTAATAGGCTCAAACATGAGTGAGTAATAGGTGTTCCAGCACTGTCCGCCCACTAGACAGAAACATCTTGGGATGCACATTATTTTATGAGATGCAAAGTGAATAGGTGAAAACATGAAGCACTGGGTGGGGGGGGGCGGGGTCGCCTTCAGACCAAAGCAGAGGAGACAGCTCAGCATTGTCACATGCTGTATTTGCGTCCTTATCTGATTAGGGGACAGCGTAGTGGACATGCCAGAGCTGATGTATCCAAAGGCTCATATCAGAGGTTATTAGTCAATATGGGGGAAACAAACAGGCCCAAACTTTGCATTGTGCTGCTGCATGTTCATATTAAGAGTAGACTGAGTACAATGTGTGTGTGTGTAGATTAATTTGAAATAGACAGACAGCAGATTTTCCTTTTGAATTCACATTTCAACAGCAAATTCTTTTAAAGTATAATTTCCACATCTTATACGACGTTATCACAACGCACTTTTGCCACTAATTATTAAAGAGTCTCCTCATGCATAGTGCGGACAAAATCAATGATCCTGCACAACGTGGTGAGTTTAATAGCCTTGGAAGACATGAAATGCTAGGGGAGCATTGAGGCTGCAAGGTTAAGAAAAGATCTATACTGAAAAGGCTACCCGGACAGGCCGGCGCACTAGAGGGGAACGGAGGCATCGTAAGGCCAACGTCCCGGTCTCGTTAGAGGAGGTGAGACAGCATGGCGCGATAGAAGTGGGATATGAGAGTCAGGCTGTGACATCATACGGTGTGAGTTGCCTCTCTCTGCGGACCGCTGTCCACTCGCAGTCGGCTCACGCTGCTGTGGAGCTGTTGCCTTATGTGAGCCAACATTAAAAATAGTGATGAAGACGTCAGGCCCATTCAGGGAAGTACCTCATGAAGTCAGGATGCTCTGGATAAATTGTTTCCGGAAAAATGTGTGTGTGTGTGTGTGTGTGTGTGTGTGTGTGCACTGATTGGATTTCTGCCTCTGCGTGTTTGTGTGTGTGTGAATGTGTAAATGTGTGTGTCATGGGGTACGAGGCCAGTCGTGTGGTAGTGTGATTGTGTTTGTCACCCTGAGCATGTAGCCGTGTCAAACTCTGTCAGGGTAGTTTACCCCGGCTGCAGTTGTAACATCCCTATGATTACTCTCTCTCTCTCTCTCTCTCTCTCTCTCTCTCTCTCTCTCTGTCTGTCTGTGTGTCTGTCTGTGTGTTTGCGTATCTCTCTGAGTGTATTTATGTGTGTGTGTGTGTGTGTGTGTGTGTGGGTCCATGTCTGATAGTGTTCTTCATGGGCAGTTTTTTGCCTTTCCCCTTATTTCAAATGCTTATCTCACAGACTGACAGAGACAAGAGAGGGTGGGGGCAGATGAGTTGATATTCATCTTTGAGAAAAATACCTTGGAGCGAGAGAGAGAGAGAGAGAGAGAGAGAGAGAGAAAGAAAGAGAGAGAGAGGAGAGAGAACAGAGAGGGAAGGGGCAGAGAGATAGAGAGATAGAGAGAAAGAGAAAAGGAGTGGGTGTTGGGAAGGAGGTGGGAGGGGAAGAGAGTAGGAGGGTGCTGTGAGAGAGGGAGCCAGAGAGGGTGAGCTGATTAGATTGGAGAGAGCCGAGGAGGTATGGGCATACTATTGAGCAAGGAGAGAGAGAGAGAGAGAGAGAGAGAGAGAGAGAGAGAGAGAGAGAGAGAGAGGGAGAGAGAGAGGGTAGATAGAGAGAGAGAGAGAGAGAGAGTGAGAGAGAGAGAGAGAGGCAGAGGGGAGGGTGAGTAAGTGAATGCAGTTTGCAGTCGCGTGTCGCTGAATCACAGCGAAGTCCACCGGCAGCCGATGGATTGGACCTGAATCAACAAATGGATACAGACAAACTGGATGTACAGTGCATACGAAGAGAAAAAAGGGGGAGGAGAGTCTGCCCTCACATCCTTTTATCTCTGCATCAGATACCGCTGTGAGGAACCCAGGGGGGAGGAAAAGGGAAAATACCGGACAACTCACTTCTCTCCTTGGGAGCCAAGGAGCTGTGAGCTGGAATAGAGTCGACGCTGGGACCGGCTTGTTAGCTCACTGGGATTGGGTTTATGCTCAGTGAGTATCTGTGTAGGCCTACAAACATTAATGTATGAGTGTGTGTGTGTGTGTGTGTGTGTGTGAAGTGACGCCTCTGGCTTGTGCAGTGGCTCTGATGCTCTTTTCATGAAGAAAGAGAAAATTCAATTGCAGTTGTATTGCAATATCTCTTCTCTAGTGATAAGGTGTCACCATCACTGAACAGCATGTTTTTCTTTCAACGACTACCCCAGACCTGACTCTGTGTGCGTGTGTGTGTGTGTGTGTGTGTGTGTGTGTGTCTGTATGTATGTGTGGCTTTTCCTCCACAGTGCCGGTGTGTGTGTGTGGGTGAGTGTGTGAGCTGATAATAGCAGCCCCCATTGGTATTCAGTGGAGGGAGCTCCAGGATCTCGCTGCGCCTTTACCCAGGATGGGATCACAGAGCGGGGATTGTGCTCGCCTGTGGAGGGCCCACTAAAATGGGTGAGTGTCTGTCCCTCTCTCTCTCCCCCCCATTCTCTTCCTCCTCATTTTGTTTCTCATTTGTCTCTGGCTACCTTTGACTCTCCTCTTCCTCAGTCTGCTGTTGTCGTTTGTCCACGTCATGTGCATCCTTGATGGGTTTTTCCCCCTTCGCTTCCTTGTTCCTCTGGGTCTGCTCCCCCCCTCCCTCCATCCCTGCTTCCGTCCTCTTTTCATCCAGCAACCATCTCTCCATGCCCGTCTCCCCACAACGGACACATGAGCAGGGCTGTCCGGTTTGATGGATTTGGAAGAAATCTGAATGGCTCACTTTAATTTGTTGCTTCTCTCTCCTCCTCTATCCCCCCTTCTCTCTTTGCCTCTCTCTCTCTTTCACTCCTTGGCTGTGTCTCCCCTCCCCCTCCTTGCCTCCATCCCTCTCTCTGTCTCTCCAAGCTCCTCTCTACATTCTGTTTGAATTCACACACACCGAAGACATTTGAGTGTCTCTCCTGACACTACGGAGGACCAAGACTGACTTAGTATAAATAAATAAATAAAATCAACTAATCATTGTATATATATTGAAATAAATAAAATAATGCATGAATGCACACAGTAATAAATAAATAAATAGATGAAATCTGGTGTAAATGTATATTTCTGTATTTTTTGTCCTATTTATTTATTGTCTCATTCATTTATTTCTGTTTATATTTATTTCCCTATTTACTTATTTGTGTATTTATTCCCCTGAGAATTGAATTCTGTATTTCTAAATGTCTCTGTTTATCTATTTCCTTATAAATACATTTCCGTATATATTCTTTTCCCTATTTATTTATTTCTGTATTTCCCTGTCCCTATGAGAGTGAGGGGGCGGTCCATCAGAGCTGGTCATGGTGTTCCCTTACTCCCATTGGTTGATCGGTCTCACAGTGTGTATATCTAGGCTACGCTAGCATGGATTGCTAGCTAGCCTTGCACGGCGCTAGTGCTTTCGCTCAAGCAAAACATAGCGGGGAGCAAGCGAGACCAGCAGCAGCGACCAGCCTGTTCCCGTAGGATGCAGGCGGGAGCAGACTGGAAGACCTGTCCAGTCGGGGTTGGAGCTTCCTGGAAGCCTGGGAGCTTTGGTGCCCCGCGGCTGTCCTGCTGGGACCGAGGTGAGCATGCTGGGAGAGATAGCGCTGAAAAGTGGCCTGAGCAAAGCACTAGCACCGTGCTAGGCTAGCTAGCCTAGTCTGTGAGACCGATCAACCAATGGGAGTAAGGGAAAACCATGACCAGCTCTGATGGACCGCCCCCTCATTATCATAGGGACAGAGAAATACAGAAATAAATAGAAATAAATAGCAAATACAGAATTCAATTCTCAGGGGAAATACAAGTAAGTAATAGGAAAAACAGAAATAAATTAATGACACAATAAATAAATAGGACAAAAAATGCAGAAATATACATTTATACCAGATTTCATCTATTTATTTATTTATTACTGTGTGCATTCATGCATTATTTTATTTATTTCTATATATATACACTGATTAGTTGATTTTATTATTCATTTATTTATACTTAAGTCAGTTTTGGTCCTCCATAGACACAGGCAATGAATGGAAATGCTGTGGATGTGTAAGCGCCGCTATTTCTGTTTGTGTGTCAGTCATTTTGATAGGTTTGTATGTATGTGTGTGTGTGTGTGTGTGTGTGCATGCATGTGTGTGTGTCTGTGATGCGAAGCACAGGGCAGAGGTGTGTGCTCAATGTTAATGCGTAGGATTGGTGGAACAGAAGGTTATGAAGTAGATCAATGCGTTTAATTGCTTCAGGCATGACAGCTGTGACACATATGCAAAACACAGACATGCAGGCACACACACACACACACACACACACACACACACACACACACACACACACACACACACACACACACACGCTGTCACTCATCTAGCATGCACCCCTGTCTTCATACACCTCGCTGATATGCCTTCTGCACGCCAATTCTCACCCACCTACACCTTCACACTCGCGACACAATGACATGCTAATGGTGCCAACAATGACTGAGTATGCATGCACACACACACACACGCACACACACACACACACGTGCACGCACACACACACACACACACACACACACACACACACACATTCTCCAAGTAAACTACCCATTGAGCCAACACATTTCTACATTTGTAGATTTAAGGGCTGCAAATTCTAGCATAGTAACGGAGAGGAGATCACCTGTGGGGTAGTTTAAATATGACATCCCTGCTGCTCTGGTTAGGTTTAGCCAATGTACTTGACAGGAGGCACAATGGTTGGATTTATCAGGAATAAAAAAAACTAACCAGGCAGCCGAGTGTGCCTAGGCTTGAGCCAACATTGTCTTTACCATCTGGCACGTACATGCATACCTGTCTGCCTGGCATGTTGTTATTTGGTGTAATTAGAAAGTGGAGCTAGCCCACTCCAGTCAAGGCTGCCTGGCTGTATCTGACCAACCCTAGGAGACTGCCCCGTGGGCCTCCAACCTGCCTCAGGCACATTCAGAAGCCCTTCTTTCTCTTTCACTATGCTCCCACAAATACATCTTGTCTCTCATATAGTGGAGCAAGATGGACGGCTAACTGGGTATTGAGGAATTGACAATGGGAAAAATTGGACGGAAGGAGGAGAGGGGAAGACGTCACATGGGCTAGAGGGACTAGGAGAGAGAGTCCAGAGGGAAGAGTGTTTGGAGATGAAGTTGTTGGTGTGGAGTTAAGAGTGAAAGGAGCAAGCCATATAGTCAGGGGACAGGAGGAGGAGGAGGAGGGAGCAAACAAGCAGCAAAGTCGGAGGAAGAGTGACAAGGACGGAATAGACAGCAGGACAGAGTGGAGTGTGACGAGGAGGAGAATGACGTATGCGATAAGGGAGAGTGACACAAATGTCACCATCCTAACCTTTCACGCACTCTCTCGCTTTCTGTCCTTCCCTCTTTGCCTCCTTCCTCTCATTGCAGATCTGAAGCCTTGCAGCGATGGGCTCCAAATGTGCAACACGGGGGGCTAACAACCACCTTCTAGCGACTAGCTTCCCATAGCTGACCACCTCCACCCTTCTCCAGCCATCATCCAGAACCGTCAACCGATAAGAACCGAACCTGCGGAGTCGAGGTTCAAGAAGCGGTACACGGGAAATAACAGTTGGCGACCGTCCTCCGAGGAGTAGACTTACAACAAACCAATCAACCTGTTGATCGTATGATTTAGCCTCTCGGGACTTCACCAGAAATGAAATAGGCGGCAGTGATGCTTGAGCAATGGCCTGGAGCTTTTGGACATGTCCGGATTCATCGACCGGATATCCTATCGAGATTATGGGACGTTTGTGCACACTTCAGAGTCAGGCCACTTTTCCAGATTGGTTTGTGGGCAAAAGCGAGTAATTGAAAATCCCCCCTCGGGAAGCCCTCTGTTCTGATTTTTTTTGGGGGGGTAGGGCTTATTTTTGAAAGGAACAATTTTCAAAGCCCCCCTTTTCTCCCATTTTTTGTCTCTCTCTTTTTTCCACCATCTTTTCACACATTGCGGAGGAATACATTATGAAGCAGCTCCATTCTGCCTGATCCTCCCTCGGTGACGGAGAGAGAGAGAGGAGGGACAGACTGTCCAGAATAGATAACGAGCAAGAAGACAGACACCGAGGAGAGCGGCAAGAGAATAGAGCAGAAGATAGAGAGGGAAACAGGTAGAGGGTGAAGGAAGGAGACAGAGAGCAAGACAAGGAAGCAGAGAAGGCGAGAAAGGAAAAAGAGAGAATTAACTGGGATTGTTCAAAATCCTCTTGGAGGCTAAGAGTTTCTTTCTAATTCGTCTGTGTCGTGCTGGAGGCTGGTTAGCGCAATGGGCAGGGGAGGGGGCAGGATTTACACCAGGGGGGGCACTTGAGCACCAGAGTAAGGTTAAGTCCCCCCTGCACTTGCCTGGATTTTTATTTTTATTTTTTTTTCATGTTTGGCAGGGAGACAGATTGAGAGACAGTCTGGTAAATAGATAGGTAGATTGACTGAGAGACAAGCAGGCAAGACAGACAGAAAGGCAGAGAGACAGACAGACAGACAGACAGACAGACAGACAGACAGGTAGGCAGCCATTCCGAGCGTCGAGGCAGAATAGACGGTGTGCGACTCAGCCATCATTGTCATTCTAGGCAGCGCCGTAAGGAAAGAGAGGGCGAAAGAGAGCAGAGACAGAAAGAGAGGAGAGGAGCATCCTTCTGTTAGTATCTCACTTCAATTACAGGCATCTGACTGCATCCCCCTCAGTCAGTACGGTGGCAAACCCAGCCACTAAAAAAACAAGGGGAGGGGGGGGTGGGGTGTTACTAAAGAGGAAATACAGGTTAGAGAGAGAGAGAGAGAGAGAAACAGAGGGAGAGAGCAGGTGTCGGAAATCCTCCCCTTCATCTGCTTGTCATTTACTCCTTCATGTTCTCTTGTTGTCTGGTGAGGCGACTGGTTTTCTGATGCTGGCGCTCCTCATCTTATAGGCCCTCCACAAGCCCAAGGAAAAGAAGAGGGGGGGGGGGAAGGGAAGGAGAGAAAGAAGGCATAGAAGGGAGGGTGGGGGCCCATTTTTGATTGACAAGGTTTTTCACCCTTTGCGTTTCCTATTTGTCAAGGGGGGCTCCAGTTGCTTATTTCTTGAGGAAGAGATTGAAAAAAACACCAGGCCGTTCAATCCCTCATTCTCTCTGTACACTGTGTTGAACCTTTCCCCCTTTTTGATTTTCTTCTAAAAGGATTATTTGACCAATCTCAGTATAGATACACTGGAATCTCCTAGATTCCCCCCATATCTCCTCACCCCCAGTGACACGGTCTGACTCCCCCACGGCCTCCCCCCTGGCTGAAGTGCTGAACCCCCGTGGTCTCTGATCTCCACGCCTGTGTTGTCTCACTACTACAGAGCTATATGGCACAGCGCTTCTGATACCGTCTGATTCATTCTGTAAGTAGGACTCTTTCTCTTTCGCTGTGTTTGTTCACATGTTCACATGTTCACATGTACATGGCGAGTCACCGGCATGCATTCAGCTCATGTATGCTTCCACGCTGGTCTTTCTGCAGTGTTGGTTTTTTGGTGTCTTCAAAGCAGAGCAGATCTGCTTTTCTTTGCTGTCTCAGCTTCAGGCCATTTGAGCATGTGTGTGTGTGTGTGTGTGCCTAAGAAAGAAATTGTGATCTTACAGCCAAGCTTACAGCACCAGAGTGGTGTCAGAAAAAGGAAAAAGAGGTGTCTTTCAGTGTGTGTGTGTATGTGTGTGTGTGTGTTTGTGTGTGTGTATGTTTGTGCCCGCCTACATATTGGTCCTGAGGTTAATTTGAACTAATTAGTGGGGAGTATTTTTGCTTCTCGGAGCAGTTTTTTGGTTCTGTGTCAATGTACCCGCATTCATTAGCGTGAGAGAGAGGGGGGGGTGTTAGCTAATGAGATGATCCTGATTCCCTGACTAGTTCTTTGTTGCCTCCATGTCACGTCTAATTCCCCGAGTGTTACACCCGTGTCCCTCGTCTGCATATCCTCCCGCTCTCCTTTTATCTTCCTGTGTGTCGCCGTGGATGAAGCCCTATACTGAGACCAAGCCTCTGCAATGTCCTGCATATTACAAAGCCCATCCATCTCGGCAGACACATCCACATCTTTATACACTCCCACAGTCACCCGGGCCCTGCACCGGGAGACGCTCAATCAAGATAGTCCCTTCAAACAGACCAATGAACTGTGAATAACGCCATTACACAAACTCCCAGCTCGGAGCGTCACAGAGACAGAAGGATGGGAGGACACAGAGGGGTGGAAAAGAGGAGAGGAAACAGAAAGGGGGGTGAAAGCGAGAGGAAGAGAAAGAGACACATTCTTGACTTAGAGATACAGAGAGAGCAGAAGAGAGAGACAGACATGGAGGGAGGCGGGTGAGAAACAGAGAGGGAGTGCATGGGTCTAGTGGGGCCGTGGAGCAGGAAAAGACCTCTGCTCTGTGGGAGTACTCTGATGGGCTTAGCAAGGCCCCCGCTTTGTTCACGCTGTTGGTCAGCCTGGCAGAATTAAGATTACTAAATAATACGATTACTGCAGCTGCACACTGATAACACGCTGCCGCCGCTCCCCTTTGTCACTCTCAGAAAACCCATAGAAGCAAGGAGGAGTGGCGTGTGATGCCATCAAAGCCATGACTATACAGGCTACATAACACTGGGATGAGGGCCCTGCACTGCACAGCTTCTCTGCTTGCCCATTGAGTAACAGTGAAAAGTGTTGGCATGGCTTACCATCACCGGAGTGATTGAAATGGCTGCTGACAATATGCAGTAAGTTACTGAGAGAAAAATGATGTTAACCCGTGTTTTTTTGATCTGTTTTCTCTGTGACTGGTTGGGTGTTATCTGGCGCTGTCAAATCATGTGGGTTGTATCTATCCTTCAGTTATTAATGTATCATTCCCATATTTGTCAGCTTCAAAAAGGGAAAAGTCAAGTAAATAGGGAAACCTGCTGCTGTCATATCATGCGTCATATCATGCGTCATATCATGCGTAAACATACACCAAGGCTGTCCGCCTCTTATCTCGATGTTTTACACCGCATCCTGTGAGTGGGCTATTTGTTTCATGTATCTGCTCTTGACAGCTTTGACACAGATTTCTGCCAAGTTGACCTTGCAGTTTAAAGTGTAATAAAAGCTGTATTCCCAGGCTGTGTTGCACATCGATACGTGCTCTTCTGGTAGCTGATAAATGGGCTCCCACCCCTCGGGAGAGAGGAAAAACAAGTAGGCAGCAGAAACCACTGCCCAATCCTGCTCAGTGGAAGTAAAGTACAGCCATCTGAAACCCACTGGTCCCAGAGTAGAGAGCTAATATCAGGGTTGGGGCTGGGCTCAAACCCCCTCCTACGATGGGAAGTATTTTCACTCTCTCTCTCTCAGTGGGAATGACAATTTGCCTGCAGCGCTAAAGATTAGCTTGGAGCTGGAAACTGAAAGTACCTATTTGTAGTGTGATGATATAGAATAAGAGCAGCAAAAAAGCAACCTACAGGGGAGGGCACAGAACAAAATCAATGCAGTATGACACACGGCACAGAAGCGCAGCCTAAACACGTCCACTTCGATTGGAAGTTAGCGACTATTGCACTGCACTTTTTGTTCCTGTGCAGCACATTTGTCATCTGGTGGAAGTTGCACGTTAATGTCACGGAGTGTATTTGCCTCAGTTGACATCAAATGCCTGCTTCAGTGGCATCGCATGAACTTTGACCCTTCCGCCCTCACCAGCTGAGCCCCACAGTCAGAAATAACTCTGTGACTCACACTGAGGAACCAGTAGTCAAAGAGCAGTAGGCTACATGTAGAAACACTAGTCTGTTGGGCTGAAGAGACAAGTAGAAATGTAGAAATGGAAAGACCATTATGTGTCACATTACTGATTCATTAGTTAGTTCTTTGATTGTTCTTTGATTTCTTTGATTTTTTCTTTTCTTCCCTAAAAGGTTTTGTGGGAGTCATGCCGTTTCAGACTGTAGCCATGATTAAGGGCTATTTGACTTGACTTGACATTGGTGTCAATGAGTCTCCCCTTTTTAATATGTTTTTCTCCAAAGAACAAAGTTATGAATGCTCCACTGATTCTGCTCCACTTGATGTAAATCGGTGCAGAAATGCACATGGAGATAATCTCTCACATTGACTTGGCTAAAATCAGAGCCTCCCACTGCCCCGGTTTGCCCCAGCTAGGTCCTTTCAGATCAGTGATCCCATCATCCCTAAGGGTGGGTTTTTCTCATTACTGGTACCAATTTCTATTTGCTGGTTTTTTATTTTTTATTGACGATCCTTAACGATTTCCCTATCAATTATTTTGTTGTACAGGTGAAAACACATTATCAGACTTTTGTCTTCATTAATCTTTTTGTAGTTCTTTGTTGGGAACAGCTGTTCGTTCTCGAAGGATGGACAACAGCTGTAATTTCCTAGCTGTGCTTTAATACCTGAACGAGCAGTGTGATAGCAGAAATAGATGGTTTGGCTGTTAACATCGGGATTGTAATTGTTTTTTGCTACGCGACCCCATTGATGTCTTTGGTGTGGCATCCTCCCTAAAGCCTTAAGTGTCTCAGACAGCCCCTGGCCCAAAGAGAACCGGGTTAATTTGCGATATGAGATCTCCTTTAACACGGAGCAGGACTTCAGCTTCCCCTGCCTTCAACCCTCTCACCGGTTGACCACCAGCGCGAGGCACGGCAGCCTGCACTAAACCTTTGCTCCTCATTGCCTAATGGAGCAGAAAAAATGGCCCTGTTTACTTAGTGGGATGTCCACTCCTGCTTGCTTCAGGCTAGCTGGCCTCGGGAGAAAGATTGTGAGTGGCGGGATGGTTGGGTGAGGAAGAACGAGTCGACAGCGATGAGTGTGGACATTAGGACACACATGCCCTGGTTGCACTGCGCTCCCAACTGGGCTGTGCGGCTGGCCATAAAGTGAATGTCGCTAATGGCCTCTCAGTTAATGGAGTCATTAAGATTGGATTGCAACAAGATAAAGGGAATGTGTGTATAATGTGTGTGAAAGGCGGTCGAGGTGTGAGCGTTTGTGTACTGCTACTGTAACTGCTTTGTGTATCCCTAGTCATTTAGTGCTTTAATAGCTACACACAGGACAGGACTAAAAGCGGGAGTGACACTCTCCTGCATTAGCGTCAGTAGAAAAGGTCAGTTTCCTATCAGTTTAATTGTCGTACGGTCTAAGGCTTGGGCGATCAGTCCTCGGCTGAACTAATCAGCTCGCTGGTGGAGGCTTTGAAAGTCACAGCTACAATATTTCAGCGCTAGATTGCCACTTACTTGTGTGATTGTGCAAGTGACGGTTGATATGGTTGATTTGGGTTCATGTCAGGACCTGTCGCTGACAGGAGATGGCAAGCCTGGTGAAAGGCATTCTGGGTAGTATTGCGTGTTGTTTTGATAGCGGTGGTAGCTGCATGACTGCTCATTACGTCCATGTCAGTTTCCTAACTGTAACCAAAGGGCTTGCTTATGTCACCATGCTCATCATGCTTTTAGCTTCAGCTAACGTTAGAGCAGCAGCTATTTGTTTTATTAATGTCACACAATACAAACTTTATTGTCCCATAAAGGAAATTTGGTTTGCAGACACACGTAAAAACACATGATAAAAACAATGAAAACACAATAAAACAACAAAACAGGCAAAAAAACAACAAAATTCAACAACATATACCAATCAAACATCAGTTGAATAGCTTGACCAACTAAATCTTCGGTATATTCACACAGTAGGTACTTCTTCGTAACTCAAAATGGAGGCGTATTTTTCTACTCTGTTTACAATCATTACATATATTCTCAAACCTTTACCAGCCTCAAACTAAAGGTAAAACTCAGGTTTAGCTGTCCAATACTGTCTGCCCATGTATCAAGACATTCTCCTAGCGCTCTTGATCTGTGAACCCCAGGGATCCTCCAGGAGGTTCAAAGGCATCACCCTACAAAATGAGCAATGCTGTGGTACAATTTCACTGTTATTTCATTTGATGATAGGATTGTGAGGGAATGGCATAGGAATGATCAGAGGTTTCACTCTCCCCACTGTCGTCACTCTGCCTACAGTATGAGCAGCTGTCCAGTTTTGTACCAAATCATATCCAACAATACAAATCTTATCAAATGGTGGTCTGTGTCCTAATGTGTGTCTATTTGGGGCCCTGGTTTAGATTATTGGACTGTAAGGGCAATGTGTTGTTTTGTTAGTTTAAGAAATCTAGTGATCTTGTAGTGTTTATCCACTCCAATACAATTCTATAACTAGTTTTTGGTAAAAATTGGTCAAAAATCGGTAACAGCAGCTTTGGTCTGAAGAATCCATTTTACTTTGCCATGTTTCATTGCTGTTCGTCCTGATCGACAGAGTAATAATGATACTCATCACAGGATCTCTCTCTGTAGCTAGTCATTAATAGATGTAGAGCTGAGCTGAGCTACATAACTCCCATGACACACCTGGGTCAGATAGTATTTCACAGTTTTTGCTTTAACATACTTGAAGCAACAAATTGGTGGAATTTACAGTTCAGATATTTTCAGAAGAGTAAAACACATCTAGTACTCTGATAATTGTTGAGTCTCATTCCAAAGTGAGATATTTACATTCTGGAAAAAGACACAACACATTTTCTTAGAAATTTATTTCTGGCACCTCTTTATGGGATACTGTTGAAATCACCAACCTAAGACATTTTATTACATAACAGTAAAACCTTTGGGGTCAAATCAACCTCATTTATGAAATATTGACTGATGTATTTCAAGTAAAACTTATTTTTTTACAGGGATATATATATTGTATTGATATCAACCCCTTCAAAAGATATTTGAACCGGCTCCACAGATTCTTTATGTTAAGACACGTGCAGATACGACATCCTCAGTGAAAGAATATTTCCCTTAAATAGAATATTTTCACTTTTTGGCATGGTACCTCTTAAATGAGTTCATTAAAAGTCATCGTCTGACACAGTCACCTCAGGCATTCAAGCCTTTTTTTCCCCCAACACTTAACAATTACTGCAAACCGGCGAAATTGCTTCTTGAAAATTACAACCCACTGGTATAAATAAGAAGTACAATAGATGCAGTCTATTGTGTCTTTTGTTCCTAAAGCACAGCCTTAAGCCAATTCTCACCACTATATCCAAGTTATTGCAGGCATTCTACGGTGGCTTGTTCTTTTCACATCAATGGCATGTTGGGCATGTGAATGAAGAGCTTGTAATCAATGCCACCAATCAGCAGCAGTATCAGAAGTATTAAAGTGAATCCCAGCTCAGCTGCCTTGTCAATGGTGGAGCAGCAATTAATTATGGGCTACTGGCTGATTTCAAACCATTAGAATATATAATTGAGACAACGAAATGTAAAAGCCAAATGGGATCAAATTTATTATTATAAGTGAATTTACAAAATGACAACAGATTAATTAAATTATTTGTGCTTTCACTAGATTTGCAATAATTTCTTGTGGGTCTGGCAACTGCTGCGACATTCCCCCACTCAGTCGAAATTTGGCTGCAAAGACAAGCTCCCTTTCTGCCCCCTGCTGCAACCACAGACACAGAAGTGGAAAATATTATCAGGATCACTGTGTGCTGGAAATCTAACTTTTTGATTAGGTTGGGTGCAAAATGGATGCAAGTGAGTCATTTTAATACAGACACCCGGGGAAGGAAGTGTCAACTGTTCATCAACTCATATGGAGTCGGTGTGTGTGCTAAAAAATAACACTAAGTGACTTGAACCTTTCCTGAAGGGTGATAGTTTCCTGCATAGCTTATGCTAAACACTGGAAACACATACAAGTGGCTCAGTTACAATTATTTGTCTCAGTGACATTTGGTGTAATCCCCTGTTCTCTGACCAGTGCTCTTCTCTAGTCCTTCTGAGCTATTCAAGAGCTCTGCAATCAAAATCTAATGCTTGTGTAATTTATCGATAGTGCTTTTCTCTGAATCTCCCAGCGCCGTGGTTCAGTTCCACTAAACCTGAAGTTTTAACCATGAAGGCCTTTTTTGTATGTGTGCATGTTTTTGACAATGCAGTCAACTGCATTTGGGGGCAAGAAGTAGATGAATTAGTTGTTGGTTTGTGTTTCCACCCATGTGAGCATATGCTTATTGTAGTACGTATGCTGTATATCCATGCATGCCTGATGCAGCCTGTGTGTGTGTGCGTGCATATTATTTTCATGCATGCCCCAGATGATGTATGTGTGGTTTAACCAGTGTTTTTTCCTGGCATCATGGTAAGTGCTGTATTGTGGCGTCTGGTCGTTAGAAGGATCAATATGTTTTACACAAGCGGCAGTGTGGTCCTGCTGAGAGGCATGGAGGATTAAGCTGCTCCTGGGACAGCCCTGAGAGAGCATACTCCACTGATCCACAGAGCTGATTCCAGCCTATTAGCAACCTGCAGTCAGTCTCAGCGCTATTGTTTACAGGGCAACACTAAAGGAAGTCAGTGGGACAGTCAGTGGGACAAGGTTGGGATACAACATATTGTGTGAATTACTAAAAAGCTGCATGATTTAAGGTTTTAGGCGTTGGGTGTTTGTGAACAAATTGAGGAATAGATATGATGTATTATTTACCAGGTGCTGTACGACAGTATTTGATTTTAGAAATGAGGTTTTGAGTTTTATTTAGAGTTTTATTTAGTATATAGTCTAAGTAATATACATGAGAAATTTAGATTTTAAAGTTCATGTATCACATTTTATTTGGTCTGATAGTATCTTGGTAGAAAGCCAAAATAGATATCAGGTTGATGTTTACCAATTAGTTGTTGCTTTGTTTCCCCAGTGGAGATTCACTGTTTATCTGACAATGTCAGACCTTTGTCTGCTCCGACAATTGGGGACAAAACATAACACAAAGACGTAATTTGCACTGCCTGAAGAATCACTTCACTTCACCCCCTGAAATCACCCCTTTCCAATTTCAGCATCTCTAACCTCAATGGGACATAATCAGCCGCTAGCAGTTAGCCAGTGGTGCCTTCTAGTGATATCCTGTCTGTGGCAATAACAACAACGTCTCATAATGATGCTAACCTGCCTTATTGCTCAATGGATCTACATAACGCACGTAATCATTGTGGCCGCAGGCTATTGGTGACTGATGGTGTGTGTCAGCACTGTACATGTTGCCTTTGTTTTCATTTGGCACCAGGCCTGTTGGGCCATGTTGCTACGGAGATCAATGTACCATTTGGAGGAGTGCAATGTGTGAATGTGAATATGAATATGAATGTGTTTGTGTTTGTGTATGTGTTTGTGTTTGTGTGAGCATCTCCATCTAAATGCTTACTTGTGGGCCATCATCTGTGCAGCCTCCATATATCCATCTCACTCAGTGTTGCCGTGAAGCTGGATAAAGGTAGGGCTCCATTCAAGGGAGACCACAGCATAACAATAGCAACCTGATTTACTCTTGCAACCCACACTGCCTTTGATATGAAAACTGTGTTGCCCCATAATCCATTTTAAAATAAAATACAAATACGGAGAGCCATGCTAAAGGGAACTGTGTGTACAACAGTATCCACCTAGGCTCTTCTAGTGAGGGGATGTTAGAGACAAAGGCGTGGGGGGAAAAGAGGAGAGGGAATAGGAAGTGATAGCTCAGCAGAAAGGTGTAAAGTCCTCTGCTGGCTAGCTAATCTGCCAGGCTTAGGGGGGGCTGCTTTCCTCAGTGCCCTAATGGAGGAAGGGGAGAAGCTCTGTAGGGCTCACCTTTAGGCCGACTGGGCCTCAGCAACAGGGGAACAGGGGAAAACCCAAACCCAAACCCAAACACATCGATTAGCCGCCGGGAGAGGGGAATCAGAGAGGGAGAGGTGGACTGACCTCCTCTCCGCCTTGCCCCCACACCTTGATCACCTCCTCCAGCCCGGGACACTGCTTTCTCACGGGAACAAAGGCAACGCAGAGAGCCGATTAAAGATGGAGCGAGTTGAGAAAGAAAAAGGACGGCGAACAATTGACAAAAAGAAAGAATTACGGAAAGCAAACAAACAGCCGAGCACAGCACAGCCGTGTTTTGTTTTGCTTTGCTCTGATCATAAGCCAAAATCTGTACGCGCGTGTGAGTGCACACATGCACTTGTTTGTGTGTGTATCTGTACTGTGGTGCTTTTGTGTGTGTGTGTGTGTGTGTGTGTGTGTGTGTGGTGGTGGCGGCTGCTGCTGGGTTGCTGTGTTTATCTGTGAGAGCTTTACGGTAAATAAAACTTGAGTCCTGGCAGGGAGACAGGTGCAGGAGGCTGGGCCAAAGGAGAGCTGCTGTAACTCACAGAGAAAGAGAGAGAGAGAGAGAGAGAGAGAGAGAGAGAGAGAGAGAGAGAGAGAGAGAGAGAGAGAGAAAGAAGGTGGAGCGAGGTAGAGAGCAACTCTCCTGAACGCACCAACCGGACAATCCTTTGAAGTGGCCCATATTGGCAGATCATAAATAAACATGAACAATGTTTGCTTTCGAGTAAAGCGAGGCAAAGGGTGTGATGCTGACTGGAGAGGCCACGGCCATTGACTGCTGAGCCCTGCACATTCATGTTTCTATCGTCTACGATCTTATCGTCGTCTCCTTCTAGTCATTTATCTGCTGATAAGAGAGAATGGAGGAAAAAAAACAAACGCCATGAAGCTATGAGCCGTCTGACATCTGAAATGATGTCGATGGTGAGTAAATATCTGAGATCATTCATACAAGAAGGGCTTTATTCTAAAACGCCAAATAAATGTTCACATTTCAAAATTACAACCATAATGATACTATGAGGTAACTATTGCTTTAAATAATAACCTATGCTGAGTTTTACTTTCGTGCCATATTGCAGGGGTAAGCCGGCTTCACATTTTTCACTTGCTGGAAAGACACTGATGATAATGTCTATAACCATAAGGATGAGGATAGTGTGAATTACACGGCGCTCCCGGCGCTTCCACACCGAATCAGAACACATCCACAGGCACTGGGAATATGAACCCAGCGCTCCCCCGAGGCTCCAGCCCAGCCCCGTGCGTCACTGGTGAGATTAGGAGCCCTGCCTGGTGGACTGCTAATACACTCTGCAGTTTGATAGCCTCCAGTGTGGCAGGCTGCTGGTTGTGAATAACCCTCTGCATGACTGACCCCCCCACATCCGCGTGAAACACATAGTTTTTAATTCAGTCCTATCATCGGCCTTCTTCACTTCATCACCGTGCACTTTAATGTTTCCGCTAGCTAGCTAAATAAATGTCAGCGCGCGGGGTTCATCTGAAAGCATTAGAGGAATCAGTAACAGCCCTTAAGTCTTTCCGAGGCGGATCGGGGTGGAGATTAGGCACCATCGGTTAAAGGGAGACGGGAGGGGAAATGTGTTTTGGTCTTATAGGCATCTGACAGCTCCTCCATAATAGTGAGTTAATCCTTTTTATGCAGTGTGTGTCTGCCCGTCTTGCTTTCGTACACACACTGGCAGCATCCAAACACACAGATTTACCACACACACACACACACACACACACACACAAATAAATACACACAAAAACACACACACACACGCTATTCCTTCTTTTTGCTACTCTTGGCTGATGAATGGAGGAGCCGTTGCCCTTTTGAACCGTTCCTGGGGTTGATAATTCTCCGACTTGACTCAGCAGTGTGACATGGCATGTGTCAAAACCGCTCACGCCACCGTGGGCGTGTTTCTCTTTCCCGCCTGTTGGCGCCCTCACAGTGACCCGGGCCATTCTCGCTCGTCTTTGCATGCTAGCGGGCTAATCGCTAGCAAGGGCGCGCGTGGGCGGTTGTACCTGGCACGTCACAAGCTACTTAGTCACCAAATTGACTCATTATTAGTGCTTATGACAGGTGTCCTTTTGTGTTTGCTGCGGTATCGAAACGCTGCCAGATGCCTGCTATCGCTAGCGTGACAAAAAACACTGTGGTGCGCAAATATTCTGTAGGATGATGTGCCTTATCTACTGCCGTGCGCTCACTCAACCCATTAAAAATTAATTGTTATGTGACATTTGATATCCATTGTTTAATCACTCTAATGACATTGATGTGACAGGCTCAATTCAGCCGGTTAGGCTACATCCGAGGAAGAAGTCATTTTGTCTCTCCCGTCATTATCTTCCTCATCGCACACTCTGATTACACAGAGCAATTAAAAAGGATTAACCTCGCATCCAGTTCGCCCCTCTCTGTCATTGACGTGTTGTGTGTCTTTTATGGAACATCGCCGCCGCCTGAGAACTCACTCTTTGTTTTTTGTTCTACTCTCTCTCAGGGGCTGTAGGAAGTAATAATTGTGTTTCCTCGCTGTGCGATAATGTAGTGCTCTCTGTTCCTTTTGGGTCTGTATTGAAATCTCGATCCTGTCCCTGAGCGCTGGCTATCTCCCTCCGTATCAGAAAAACTGATTGTATCTTCCTCCCCCTGTGAATTTCCTCCAGCTGAATCCTCCCTTCTCCCCCTGTTGCTCTCTTTCTCAACTTTCTCTGGCTTCCCTATCTTCCTCCCTTATCTCTCCTTTGCTACTACATTTCCTCCATCTTGCTCTCTCTGTCTTACTCTCTCTTCTTTTTCCTTCTCTGCCACAATTGTCTGGATTTATCCTCTTATCTGTCCTCCTCAGTCGCTCACTTCTGTCTCGCTGCGGTCTAATTCGGTCACACGTGTCCCGCGCAACATCCCGAGGACCATTTGCATCTCTCCGGTCAGAAAGCATCAGAGTGTAACCTGCTAAATTGGACCGTTATGGTGTGGCAACACACACACACGCATGAGGAACTCTTGAGTTAATGGACAATTTACCTCACCTCATTGTTATGGCCTTTACATTCATTATGCCCCCTCCGCTGTCTTCTCTGCCTCTCTTTATCTTGACTCCTTTATTCCCTCATTCCCTCCTATCTCTCTCTTTCCTGGCGCTTTCCATCCACACTAAAAGATTGCCTGCATTCATTTTCATCGCGCTCTACCTATATTTTCCGTGGCTTTGGTCATGCCTTTTTCTCTCCTGCTCTCTATCCCCTCCGGTTTGAGCTGTCCAGCCTGGTTCCTCTAGCCGCTGGAGTAAATGGTGAAATAATGGTAACAGCTAACCATAAATCAACCCAATTGAAAAACATCACCATTACGGTCTCCCCTCTCTTTCCCTCCCTCATCTGCTCTTTTCCGTGCCCTTCACCTTTGTTCTGGGAGGGAGCAAGGGAGGGAGGGAACGAGGACTATTAGCAAGTGCTGTGGGGGAAACAGGGTTCCAGAGAAGGGGGAAAATAATGAAAGATAAATGCAGCTGAATGAAGCACAGGCGTGTTAGCGTGGTGTGTGTGTGTGTGCATTTGTGTGTGTGCGTGTGTTTATGTGCATGTGTGAATGTGTGCGTTCGAAATCCAGTCTTGTCCTGGTATGTGGATGCTATGTGCTCTGTCCTGACCCGAAGCTTAGAGAGGAGAGGGCTCATGCGGAATGAAGAATATCCTTATGTCAGCACATCCCCAATCCATGTGTGTGTGTGTGTGTGTCTGGGTTCACACATGTCTTAGGGAACAGGATTAAGGGAGGGAAGAGGAAAATGCATCACAGTGAGACAGATGCAAAAACGGCGAGGAGGAAGGAGAGAGTGCTAGCGAGGGATGGAGAGAGAGACGGTGATGGGAGTCAGAAATTTGCAACGAGGGGTGAAGGGGAGGCATAAAACGAGACGCCACACCCAGACGTACGTATACTGTAGACGCACACGTCCTCATTTGTAGAAGAAGAACACAAATACAAACACCCACATCCACACAGACAGGCAGTTACAGCAGCTGATTGCAGGCGGCGCTGCATTTTCTAGGCTTTATTGGCCCAATAAAGACAGGCATCAAGCCGGGGCCTGTCTGGGTTCGGTTGCCGTGGCGATACGGAGGGCAGACCTGGACAGTGAGTGAATGAGTGACTGGGGAACACAGTGTGATCTCTTCATGTGCCCACAACACCCACACATTTGACTGAACTACACATGCCATGACACATCTTGACACACACACATCCATCCACACATCCACACATCCATCCACACAGACCCGTAGTGCAGAGGCCATTGCGCAGAGGTGTTGACGGCTGTCATACATAATACTCCAGGGAGGTTGGAGGGTATAGGAGGTTACAGGTAGAGGGATGAGGTGGATGGGGAGGAGAGGAAAGAGGAGAAGGAAGGGTGTGCAGTGGATATGAAAAATGACATATCCATCTCTATGAAAAAAGTGACATCTTACAAAATGATTGAGAGCACAACTAATAATTGATGGTACTTTTTAAAGGATTGTTGACAAACTGATAACATTTTTACAGACTAGATCTTCTGTACATTGGAGATATTTACTGAGTAACTACTGATTTTTTAGATTTTTTCCTATGTAGATGCAGGGATGGGGGATGCAGAGAGTGGTTGACAAGATGGAGATGAGAGGTGCAGAGACGAGGGAGCGGGGGAGAGAGGGAGGTAGGGACGGAAAGAGCGAGGCTATACAGGATGAGGGAGGGGCGAGAAGTCAAGTCTCAGAAGGGGAGATGGGGGGCCGGGGGGTGGAGAGGAGAGGGGAGAGGATGGAGGGATTGTTTGAGGGAAGGGAAGAGAAGGGGGAGCGTGGTGTTCACTGGCCCCTGCGGCGCTGTCCTCCCAATCTCCATCCCTTAATCAAGGAGGGGAACAAAGATCCGCAAGTTATTAAAAATCAGGACCGTGGAAGGCAGCGAGGGAGAGCGGGAGAGTCATAAATAAATAAATAATATCATAGTAGGGGATAAATATAGTGATTTCCTCCAGCCATGTTCTATCTATCGCTCCTTTTTTTCCCGTGGCCATGAAAGAATTCTTCTGTTTCTTTCTCTGGTTTACATGAAAATGAAACACTGTTGGTTTTCATTGTCTCCCTTCTCTCTCCCGGCCTCTCTGCCCATCTTTATCTCTGTTTTAGCGCTGCGTCTGCCCATCTCCCCCCCCCCTCCCCTCCGTCTCATTTCACTGCTTTCTCTCCGACTGTCTCTATCTCAACTGTCTTATTAGCTTTGTTCTCATCCTGTGCCTGTCACCTGCTCTTCCTCTTCCTGTTACCGATCTCTCGCTCCCTTCCCTAACACCCCCTTGTTTTTCTGCTCCTAATCACGATGTCTCTGTGAAAGTGATTATGGTGGATAGTGCATTAGGTAGGTATGTGTGTGTGTGTGTGTGACGATGGGATAGCACGTCGAGAGACAAGTAAGAGGTGAGAAGCAGGGTGGAGGCATCGGTGTGTCATCTCACTGGTATTTAGTGCTGGATGTGTTACAACAGTGTAATTTGCGGCTCAAAACTGATACACAATATTTACATCCCAGGATGATGAGAGAGCTGCAGTCGACTTTCACAGTGTCACAGAGAGATTAATGTTTATATTTCATTGATTGTAAATTTTCAGAGGGTTTTGAGGATGATATGTCCAGAGAAACATAAAGCACCGATTCTGTAATCTTCTCAAAACCTCACTGCGTACTTCCCTTTATTGTCATCACATCTGTGTGAAACCCAACAAGTCTACACAAAAATATAAAAATACAAAAAAATACAAACACTCAAATTGCAGTTATGAGGGTTTGGCGACAGCGAGAGGGTGCTGACCTTCTCCTTCATCAAAGTGATTCTGGATCAGTACTCTTCATCATTACATGTTGAGATTCATGTACTAAACTTGTGCTCTCTGCCCCCCCCACTCTATTATGCTCTCTCTCTCTCTCTCTCTCTCTCTCTCTCTCACACAAACCTACTTGCCAGACACGATCCATTTATTCCAATATATAAACAATCTACCAAATGCTGCCCAGTTTCTGAGGCATTGATGATTTAACTTTTATGACAAATGGGGCTTTTTGTAGGACAGGAAATATGCAGATCACAGAAAAACTAGAGTGATTTCTCGCGTTGCAGCCAAATTTCCGCCGTTGATAGAACCAGGTGCAGAACATGATTGGTTTCCTAATAGACAAGCTGGCTTGAGGATAGGGCCTCCTTGGTGTGTGTGTGTGTGTGTGTGTGTGTGTGTGTGTGTGCCTGCATTTGCACATAGTTAGGGCTCACCCTGGCAGTTATAATGATGTAGTAGGCTTGTGCTCTGAATGTGGCAGCAGCATTACCATGAGGAAATTTCAAAAAAGGGCGGCGGTATCCGTCAGAGAATCAAGTCCACTGAGCAGAAGACTTTGCAGCACATGACTTGCCCTCTGGTAGGAATGTCAGTCAGGTCAACAACGTGTGTGTAGATTAAAGAAACCACTAACCATGAATGCACAGGTCCGACCCTCCCCTACCTGCTCTCTCTGACTCCGCCCCCCCCCTCTGATCCCACCAGTAGCTACTTACCATCTATCAAAGACGGCTAGACAGGTGTGGGGAAGAGCGCTCTCATGTTTACCCTGTGTGTGCTCTCATTACCACAATTAGGCCTGCTAAACATACACATGCATGGGCAATCACATTCAAGATCACACACACACACACACACACACATGCATACACACACACCCATCTCCATATACATTGCCCTTCTCCACCTGATGCGTGTGTTTGCGTAGCGGTGCTGAGATTCCCGCGGTTTGCTGATGTTCCATCATAGCGTTCCCTTTCAGCGAGCCGGCGCCTCGCCACGGGGCTGGTCACGCTAATAAAGACCCTTTGAACTGAACCGAATTGGACTGGAGACAGAAAAGGGGAGGAGGAGAAAAAAAAAAGGAAAGGAGGAGAAAGAAAGAAAGAAAGAAAGAAAGAAAGAGAATGAAAGGTTGTGTCTTCCAGGTAAAGCCCTGCCAAGGTGTGTTCATGAGTTTATGAATTTTACCATTTTTTCTGGCCAAGTTAAGTTAATAATTAAAGGCTAGGCAGGTTGGAGAGGCTCGATAAGGGCAGATGACATCCTTAGATAATACTTGTTTCATCCTTCATTTTGGTTCTTAAGGTATTCGAGAGGCATTTGACATTTTAACATCTGACATTTAAAGAGGACTGGGCGCTAGGCTTCACTTTGGCATTTTATTAGTTTTTCTTTTTTGGACAGCACAATGAAAATAAAAAAGTGGAGCGAGAGAAATGTGACATGGGCCTTTTCAGGCCCTCATGTCAGCGCTGGAGCACTGCCAGACTCCATGCGACGCCTTCCTCTCTAGTCACTCTGCACCTCTAACTATTCCTCCACTGACACCAAGTCTGCAGATTTCACAGCCCTGACAGAAATATTTACTGTTATCTGTTCAAAATCTAAAAAAAGAGATTCCTGTTTGACCCATCTTGCTGACGTTTTGATAAATATTAATTAAAATGGCCATCATGTTTAGTTTGGGTAACAGATATTAAATGCTGGTCAAATTGGTTCTTAGAGGGTTTTTAATGTAACTCCGTCCCAGATTACCAAAAAGGCTTTCGTCATAAACACGCAGAATGTCAATCAAACAGTCAATTATGGCACAGCAAAACCTCCACAAGCAGGACCAAACCTTCGGACTGAGCGCGTTGAGTCACTGTATCACCGATGAAGCAATGTGACATCTTGCGTGTGGGCCTGAGGTGGCTTCAGGCCTGCAGAGGCTGTCTAGTCCGACTAATGACGATGGAGAGAGAGGTCAGAGATGATAGCCCATCTAAATAAGGACCTTGATATGACTTTAACACTGTGTCATAGTGTGTGTGTGTGTGTGTGTGTGTGTGTGTGTGCATGCTTGGAGGTGATGTCCACCCACCTTCCTGCTGTTATGTTATGACTAGCGTCCTCGCTCCGAGCCTACTGTCAACAGGAGGTGTCATTCACGCTGCTCAGCCATCAGCACACTGCTGGCTGCATTCTTAACACTGACAGATACGGACACACCTTCACATACACACAGAAACTTGCATGTGCGCGTACACACCCACACACACACACACACACACACACACACACACACTCACACACATACATGCATCGACTGTACTGAAAATGAGGCATTCATAGGATGTAGACAGATACAGTACAAACACACACATGCATGCGCACACACACACGCACGCACACACACTTCCCACTCTGTCAGTTCTTCCACTGGCCATTGGTGAGAGTACATGCGATGAGCACTCCCAGCATAACACTGTCAGACAGTGCGAGTGTGTGTCAGCTCACCTGACAGGAACAGAGGGCCGCCTCCCTCCCTCCCTCCCTCCCTCCCTCGCTACCTCGTTTTCCGTTCCTCCAACCTCCTTCCATCCCGAGGCAGAATCTCTAGCATGGCAGTTTAATGCAGCCGAAGCTGATGTATTCTCACTTGCTGCATTTATTTTTTCTGTCTTTCTTCCTCTCCTCTTTCTCCCATTACACACACCCCCCCCCCCCCCCCCCGCCCCCCCCTTGGTTTTTCATCAGTCAAAACCTTACAGGATTTAGTTTGCTGTTTGTTTTTACGTACACATTATTAAAAAAGATTGTGAAACATGTGGGAAAGCCTAAAAACCCTCTCAGGGCTTGAAGAGTGGCAATTCCCAGAAAAGTAAATCATTGAAAGACAGTAAGAATGAAAATATATACTCTACACAAAATCTCACATACTAGAGAGTAATTCCAGAGCGCATAATACATTGGCTATGTAAACAAAAAACTAAGAAAGGAAAATAAAGTGAGAGTGGAAGAGCTGAAATACTAAAAAAAGAAAAATAAATCTTATGTAAGCAACCCATGTGGAGAATAATGGCTAGTCTGCAGAAGGCTTTTTTGAATTGTATGGGTGATTGATAAAATGTGGAGGTCTTGGCGCCTCTATAAATAACATCAACCTGAGATATTGATGTGTGAGATTAAGGAGGTCTGAGGTAACATAAATTACATGTGGGTGTAATTTTATTACAGAATTACGAAATAGATGCCACATGCTCCCTCCCCCACTATACTTAATTGCAGGACTTGAAATTGGTATTCTTTGTATCCAGGAAGTCTGTCATTTTCCCTGCTCAATGGAAAACTGAGTGAAGGCAAGTGACTGTCTGACGTGGCATGCAGAGAACTATTTCGGTGTGCTATCTGTGCTTTAATATGGGGCTTAGCAGCCACAGCGGAGTTGTTAAGCAGCGTTGTAGCTGAATGTTAACCAATGCTGTAATGCCAACAGGCCTCATTGTGAGTGTAGCTGTCAGGAAACACAGGAACTAAGCCCCGCAGTGGGGCCTGTTTCAAACCCACACCAGATGAACGGCTGATGAAGATGAGTGTGCCTTGCAGGAGAAAGCAAGTGACAGTTGAGCAATTGCCAGTGTTGTTGGCGAAGATATTTCTGGGATGGAGGCAAAAGATTTGAGAATGGGGAGGTGATGATAATGTGTGTGTGTGTGTGTGTGTGCGCACATATGCACATACTGCATACAGTATGTGTTTGTCAGTGTTTCTGCTGACAGATAAACTGTGGCCGCACGTTTCAGTTTCCCCATGAATGTTCACTCTTCTCAATCTGGACAGTAAAGTCACTATTCTCTGTGTCCATATGCTGCCTCCCTGGCTGACACCTCCCCAGGACACACAGAGCAGACCCAGGAGTCTGTATATGTGTTTGTTCTGGCCTGTCAGGCCCAATGATGGGATCATCTAAGACTTATTCGCTTCAATGAGGAGTTAGAGAGTGACACCCTCACTAGATGTCTGTGTGGACCGGTGCAGGGGAACTTGACTTTGTCACATTTAGACCCGTCTCACATCACAGCCCCATTTTCTTTTGAAGGAATTGCCTACCGCCTGACTGGGTTTACTGTTTATGAATTGTTTGAGTTGTTTCACCGCTGCAGGAACGTAATGGTTTCTGTAGCTCCTGGCACCGAAGCCATAATGAAAGAGACCCCCTTTGAAACCTCCCTGCAGTCCCTCTCGCTCTAAATTAAAATAGGAATGGAATCTGCAGACGCGAGACCCGCTGGTCAATCATAGCAACACACATAGCAACAAGACCTGCATAGGACAACTGAAATAGATGAGATGACAATGAATCAGTAGCACTGCTTTATTGTGGCCACGCATTAACAGGGTGTCTTTTGGAATACTGAAAATAGACCCTGGCCAAGACAACGCCTGTGTGATCAATGTTTGTCAGCCCGTCCCCACATTCTGGGGAGAGTAGCTAAGAAAAATACTGTGGACAAAAGAATGTAATTAGGCGGTTGGAGTCATTCAACTGAAAAATAATGCGATTTTATAACATAGATACAAGGTTTCTGTTATGTGTGAGCACAGCGTTCGCTCCTAAAGCTGTGCACGAGCCAGAGAGGACGCAAACAAAACAACAGGAGTGAGCCAGCGAGCCAGTTGCGGCGATGCCCTCGAACGACTCGTGTTTGCACATTCCTGATTACTGGCCATGCGTACAGATGTTGTAGATGAAAAGTTGTTGACCCGGCCACATGGTGTGTGTATGACGTGCATCCCCAGTCTATTACACCGTAGCCTGCAGTGAAACCTGAGGGTAGCCTTCACAGATTGATGAGAGTTCACACGGCTCACTGGAGCCCCGGGTGGGCTGACACACATGCATATAAGCATCCAGGCGGGGAGGCAGGCAGGCAGGCAGGCAGGCAGGCACACACCCATACACACACAGGCGAGCTTGCGGATGCATACATTACACACCCACAGACACTCGATTTCACACATTCACACACATGCACCCACACACAAACACACACACACACATTGGGTGGAATGTGTTCACAAATCGTGTTGTGTTGTTGCATTCTCTCCCCCTCTGTCACTGTAGCAGCACCTCTTATCACTGTTCTCTAGATGGGGTCAGCATGTCAAGTAGCTCGCCATGCAAGAGAGGGTGTTCGAGAGATGTGCGTGTGTGTATAAATGTGTGTGTGTGTGTGTGTGTGTGTGCTTTAGGGCTTTGTTTGTACATTAGGCCCCAGCCCTGCATCACTCATTCCAGCACCACACATCAAAGAGACAGGAGCCGCCGCCGCTGCCCACTGGCCATATATGGGCCTTCCTGCATCACCCTGGCTCTGGTTAGCCCATTAGAGAAAGTAGGACAGAGCTGGGTCCTGATGACCATATTTGGCCGCGTGCTCTGTCCCCTGCAGCCATCTTGCCTGCCTGCACCACACGCTGCCAGGGCAACTCTGCTGCTCCGCTCCTCTCGCCTCATCGTCTATCCTCGTCGCTCCTGTTTTCTCCTCCTCCTCCTCCTCCTCCACCAGAACAGAACAGAACAGAGGGAACGTGCCGGTCCTCATCCCCCTCTTGCTTTCTCCTTATCGCCCCCTTCCCCTCGTCCTCTCTCCCGCTCATCCTGTTACTGCGCTCCTTCGTCTGCTCTCCCCAAACCCGCTTCTTCCGCTCATCCTCCTTCTCCCTGCTTCAGCTCTCTTTGCTGCTTCCTTTGTTCTTTCCCTCCTCATTCCTTCCTGCGTTTTCCCTTTCTTCCTTATCCTTCCACAGCAGGAAGCCACGTGCATGCAGGTTTTCCTCCACTGGTTGTGTAGAGGGAGCAGGGTCTGCTGGACCCAGGCCTGGTCTGGCTGCAGTCCCGGCTTCCTAATCAACGCACACATGTGCACGAATGAGCGCACATATTAAAATACACATGTGCACAAACACTTTTGGTATGTATGAGTCCGCCTGTGAATGTGTTAAGCCCACAGAAGCACACCCACATGTATGTGTGCATATGTGGGCTTAACACAGTGCACAGGCACTTATACACATGTGTATAATGTGCTTGTAGCATTTTAATACCCATACATGTATACACATACATACACACACCTACACACACATGCACATTCTCTCTACCTCCTGGCAACGCTGGGTTTGATCGCCTAGAAAATGAATGCTAAATGCAGGGCAAAATGGCTGGCAGGGATCAGCTTGGCTCGCCAGCCCCTCGACGCAGGCATGAAGCGCAGTCAGATAAGCTGGAGCTCCTCCATACCTATCTCCCCACTCACAGATTCCACAGTGTGGCGAGGAGGCACAAAGCTGTAGTTAGGTTTTATTGTGAGTAAATTTTGTGTCTAAGTGGTGAAACAGAGCAGCTCCTCCCGTGCCCTGGCCGTAGCATTCCCTCTGAGCCCACAGCCTTTTCCTTCTACCGCCTCGTCCTGGGAGGAAGCACGCGGGGCTATGCTGTGCAGAGGGTTCTACAGTGCACACATGCTGTGCTGTAAGCAAGTGCACACACACACACATGCAAACACAGACATATACACACATATTACACACACACATGCAGAAAAAACATATTTATTTCATTTCCCCATCGCTGGGAGTCAAAGCTGGAGAAGCTAGCTGAGGCTTAAGGATTGTGCCAGTTGGGAGAATGTCTTCTACTCCCAGCTCCACCCCCAGGCTGTTTGGGGGATGATCCAGACACACACACACACACATGCGCTCATGCACACATGTATGCACACCCCTTGGCGCCCCTTTACTCACACCGGTTGCCTCATGGAGAAAGGGGCTGGAGTTCAACTTACACAGGGAAAATTATGAATCAGGGCCCTTGCCGTGTGTGCATGTGTGTGTGTGTGTGTGTGTGTGCAGACGTGCTTGTTCCTGCCTAAGTGTGTGTGTGTGTGTGTTTGTTTGCCTGTGTGTGGCAAGAGAGGAGCATGGCTTCTCCAGATACTCATGGGTGGTGTGTTTACAATATAGCCAGTCTGTGTGTTTACGTGTGATTATCGCTTTATGTATATGAGATGTGTGTGTGTATAGCGCAGCGAGTGTGTTCCGGTCTGTGTGTGTCTGAGTGTTTTTGTTTGTGAGTGGGTAGTGTTTACTCCCGTTATCAATCCAGGCCAGACGACAGAAGCCCTTTACTGGAGAGTTAGTTCAGTTTAGCATGAAGATGAGGTTTGCCGGCCCGCGCAGTGCCAATGCTCCGTCGAGCGTGTTCCTGTGTGTGTGTATCTGTCAGTGTGTGTGTGTGTGTGTGTGTGTGTGTGTGTATGTACATGTGTGGTCTTTGATGTTGGCTGGTGGCCGTTGCTGTTTGCAGATGGGAGCGTTAGGTAATCACAAAAGAGAATCACTCTGATCTATTCCTGAACCTCTACCATTATATATAGCATCCTCCTATTACACCCACAACCTCTCTCCTCTCTACCCCACACACACACACACACACACACACACACACACACACACACACACACATTCTCAATCTCTGCTCTGCCTCTGCCACTCCTCATCTCTGTCCTCCATCTCCTACTCCCACGCTCACTCTATCTCTGTATTACTGCTTTCTGTTGTTTTTCTCTGGTCTCCGGACATCTTGTCATCTCTTTTTCCCCCTGTTGGTTCACCCGCTGCCCGCTGAGCCCTACAACCCCCCATCACCCCATTTCCCTCCTCCCCAGCTTCTCTGATCCGTCCTTCCCCAATATCCCTTCTTTACCCTCGCTGTCCTCCCCCTCTCCTCTCCCTTTGCCCTTCCATCACATGCGTGCATGCTGTCACAGGGGGAGTATTGATTGCACACTCGGCTGACAGGCACAGTAATGGACGACTCGAAGTGGGGGGGGGGGGTTAGGAGGGGCACTTCTGGCAATAACTCACCTGACCAAGCGGACGGCTGTCGGGCAGGCAGGCGGAGTGAGAGGTGTTGCAGCACAAAGCAACAACTTGACAGGTTTGTTTTTTTTATTGCAAGTGAGCCAAATATAGGGCAACTTTCACAATCACACTGTGTCTCCTCCTCGGGGGAAACTCGGGAAAACAAAAACCCTCGCAATGAAATGGACGTGTAAATTCAGGCACAGCGGTGACGTTTAGTCTCTCCTCCTGTTGAATTATATTGTATATTATCCTTTATCTCGACTGTGCAGGACATCAATCGCGCAAACGTTCAAAAAGACAGCGTGTGTTTGTTGTTGTCGCCAACTTC
This sequence comes from Hoplostethus atlanticus, assembly GCA_034670405.1. Classification (NCBI taxonomy): domain Eukaryota; kingdom Metazoa; phylum Chordata; class Actinopteri; order Trachichthyiformes; family Trachichthyidae; genus Hoplostethus; species Hoplostethus atlanticus. Next base: position 42,125 of record JAXDDX010000016.1, on the reverse strand, counting down.
ACCTAATCACCACTGCAGGACGGACAGTAACACCCTGGAAAGAGACACATTGTCTGCAGTTAAAATGCTGATATGGGTGATTCAATTAATACTATCTTGTCTCCATCACCCCTAAAACCATTTTGTGCCTTTTTTGTGTCCACTCTTTAATGGATTATTATGAAAACAGAGTCACTGTCTCTTCCCCCCAGGCAGTTTCTGGGCATTGTCATGATTATTGCAGAGCTTTATGCAGCAGCTCCTTTGACAGCAGAATGGCTTTGTTTCATGGTCCAGATCTAATGGGAGAGAGCCGGGGACGTTTGGGATCAGGGTAGCATGACAATTACTCTACATACGTATATGAGCCCACTTCTGATGAATGCACAGTATACCAGCAACCTATTTATGTGATTCCTCCACACACCAGCAATGCAACTATGTGTAGTACTAGTAACATAGTACATGTAAGTGCATTATCATTCACGCTGGCATAATATGCAACACATGCATGCATGCTCATACAGATGAAGGGTACACATACATCACATTCATTCCACAATATTTCAATATTTATTTTAGTTTATTTTGGTTTTATTTTTTAAAGGGAAAGGGTTGGGCTACCAACTTCAGAGGAGAGCCCAGGCATAAAAAAATTAAGTAATACTGTACGGTACAAACAGTCAAATAAACAAGCAAATGAATAAACAAACAGGGACATTTTTCATACATAATTAAGTGAAACTTGACCTAAATCAAGTGAATGGGATGATTCTAGTTTGAGTCGTCAGCTGAACGGCGTAGACAAACATAATTCTGTATTAACCTGTGGAGCTTCTCAGGCTAATGTACCATGGACTGAGTAAATGCATAATGCTTTCATTCACTGGCGTTTGGTGCTGATTTACTGAACAATGAAGCAAACAAATGTTAATCCTGCATTAAATGTGATGCTGTTGCACACATATTGTAATGACCGTTGGTTTTAGCATATAGTATGTTTAGCTATTAGCGTGATAGAGCTGCTGGATGTTGTGCAGCAGTGTTCGACCGTTGAATGGCAACTGGACCAGTTCATTGATCTTATGCAGGTTACAGTGAGAGAGACACACACACACATCTCTGGAAAGTGACCTGCATTTCCTGCAAACACACAATAGCTGACAATATGGTAGTTGTACTGTATGTTCTTTTGAATGAAGTATTTTCTACATCAAGGCAGCATTCTTGCCAAGCTGAAAAGAACATGGTTTGTGGAGTTGAAAAGCCTTGAAAAGCCTTTGAAAAACCCAGGTAATGGTCAATACCAATCCGTCCTGTAAAAGCACATTAAATGCAGAGTTAAAGATAGAATCACAGCCCGAATGGACAGAAATTATTTATCGTTTTACAGATATGTTGGAAAAAAAAAAATCATCTCTGATTGTTGTTGTGCCTCTGGGATCATATGTACCCCTGCTGACCTTGGACTGAATCCCATCAAAACCCCTCCTGTGCTCTACACCTCCCATTCCTCCTAACGTCGCAATAAAGAGGAAATACTTCTTAAAAGCGATTAGAATCTGAACAAGTGAAAAATAAGGATAGAAGGATTTACAGACAATGAAGTAATGTTTTCATATTTAAGTGTTGACTGAAGTAGCAGTTGGTCACATGTAGATACTTTCCTCATTGGTATTAGTAATTACTGTTGCTAGCCATGCAGTGTTTTATTATAACGGTATATCATTTATCACTTGACACTTCCTTCCTTTCATTCTGGTGTATTCATAAACATTTATAAATATGTGTTAATGTGCATACTATGTAATTATAATCTCCTGATGTACTTTTCTGTCCTTCTGTTTTCTGTTCTTATATTTCATAGTAAGTAGTCAATCTTCAGAAAAATGCACTGTTGGTTTGTGTGTGTGAAGTCCTTTTTAGATGCTCAGATAGTCTGAGCAGTACAGTAAATGAGAGTAAGCCTGCTGCCTGGGGCGTCTGAAGGCAAACCAAATTTGAGCATGCGGTTTTCTGCAATGCAATTTAGCACAGATGGATACACAAATAAAAAGCTTTTCATGCAAACCTGATGCACAGCAACATCTTTTCATTGCCCGGTTACCCAGTATTTTTGTATTTTTACTCAATCTCTCCATCGCCCTCTGTCTCTTCTTCAAGTCATTCCCTATCAGGCCTAATGGTGTGATGGCTCGTCTTGAGCCGAGATGACCAATTTTAGACCTAGTCATGGGTGACAGAATAATTTGTGTGGAGCAGACGCGTAACATGTCCAGCTAAGAAATATTTTCAGAAACGAATGTCTTTGCTGATGAATATGGATCATTAGCCCCAGGTTAGAGCATGAATCAAAAATTATAATCATATGACTAATTTGATATGATGAACATGTATCACAACCAGACGGTCAGCAAGGCTAATAGCAGTCTTGTCTCTGGGCATTTTAAATCGCATAAATAACATAAATAAATAAATATTTTAACAAGCAGCCATAATATAGAACATACGCACTGCTTAGGATTACTGTAATATGGTCAAATATAATGGCTTTTTTCATGGTCAGTATTGGTTTGTAAGCTCATCATAAATGGAGTAAAAAATGATGAATTCAATGATTGATTAGTTGAAATTATAAATGGATGAATTTATGACCATACAGAACCAAAACACAAATTTTTCATGTATTTGAGCAACTCAACGACCTGGTTGTGAACATGTTTTGAGTATTTTCATGTCGTTCCTAGTTCATCAAGTACTGCACAGTGGAGAGTGAAAGATAAAACGGAAGAGAGGGAATGACATTGACAAGGGTGATGAGCTATATTCATGTTGGTGTGAACATGAAGACACAATGAAAAAAAAGCCGTAGGCCTGCATTGTGTTATCAAGCCATTTCCGTGATCACTTTTATTGATTGAATGATGAATGATACTGCTTTGTGTGTTATAATGAAATTGTTCTTAAGTAATTCAATCATCAATCATTCAATCCGGCCCCCAGGATGCCCCTGACCTATGCACGTACAGTTTTGGGCAGAAGAAATGTAATAGTTCTTTTAGTTGTAGATATTTTCTTTTTTCTTTTAGTTAGAGATATTATTTACAATGGGTATTTAATAACAGTCCTGATTTTTCCACTTTTCTTCTACTCTCTGTTAACACGCAGGCTTCACATTGTCGCTGACGCAACACAGATTGGCACTTGTTTGCATGACGTGATTCAGTGATGATGCTCATCGCCTGGCATTAATGCAAAGTCCTCAGCTATTTTAGCAGCAGCATCAAAAGTAGAAATCTAATTTCTCCGGCTTCTGTGTGGCACAGACATCTTCAACATCACCAGTAAGCGATGTCAGATGAAGTAGCATGGCGTAACAAAGTATACGATTGCTTTGTTTTGATTCAATTACTATATGTAATTATATTAATTAAATGGGATTGTCCCCCACAGCCTGTTGAAGTTATGAGCGCATTACATTATGGAGTGAATATGTTATCATGGCCTGTAAATGCTACTATTGATAATGAAACGCTATTTTAATGTGGGTTACAGGCACGGTATCGTTGACTGGAGACTGTCATGATGATATATGTCCTAGCACTTAAAGATGTGTTCACGAAGAGAAAGACATTTATTGGCTACTCACAATAATAATGTATTTGATGTATATCGATGTCTGAGAGGGCAGAGGGGCACAGTTACGTTATCTGTCTTAATAATCCAAGGATATTTCTGATTTCCTGTGTGGAGAAACACTTCAAGGTTTCTTATGGGATTTATTTGGATAATACATGTAAACACTAAATTGCAGGTCTTTTTGTTTTGAAAGACATTGGTTGAATTCCCCTGTAAAAAAATGATGTAGGATTTGATCTATTTTAATAGGATTTGAACCCATTCTGAGTTAATTGTTAATTGTTGCTAACCAACGAGAATGAGAACAGTGTCTTGCCCTACATGTGTTGGTCTTTGCACAGTTCCTTTGCATAGTTGCAAGTGAAATCCTTTATAGATGTTCAACTGAGAGTCTGAGAAGTGCAGTCAGAGAGAATTTGTCTCTTGCCCGGGGCATCTGAAAACAAACCAAATTTGAGCATGCTGTTTTCTGCAGTGCAAATGAGTGCAGATGAAAAAGACAAACCAAAAAGCCTCGCATGTAAACTTGGCGCCCAGCAACACGTTTCGCGGCGCCCGGTTGTCCTTTTGCTCTCTGCACCTCTTTTTCTCCCCAGTCACTCCCCGTCAGCCTCGATCTGACGATGCTCGTCCTGATCTGAGCAATGACCAATTTTAAATCTGGTCGTGGGTGACAGAATTATACAACGTTTTGAGTGGACGCACAACAATGTCCTAGTCATGCACACACCCGAGTCATGCACAGTATGCACACTCATTCCCGGTCACGTTGCAAACACTCTTTCTGTTTCTGTCTCTCTGCACTGGAACATCGTGGTTCAGGCAAACACACACACACACACACACACACACACACACACAAAGACACACACTGCAGCAGCAGTGAAGCCCCGCCTCATATGGCCACTGGGCTCTGACTCCCCAATCTCTCATTTACCTGTTCCATCAGCCTCTCCCTCTCTTCTCTCCTTCTCCCTCACACTCCTCCCCACTCCCACTCCCTCCTCCTCTCATCCTCGACTCTTGTTGCCACGGCAGCAAAACCTGACAATAGGAGACAGAGAGAGAGAGAGAGAGAGAGAGAGAGAGAGAGAGAGAGAAAGCAAATGCCATCTGAGTCATTTAGTCCACAACCTGTGTATGTGTGTTTGCAAGTGTATGTTTGTGTGTTTGTGTGTGTACGCGCACATGTTAGACACGTATGTGTACATTTGTATGTGTCTGTTGTGTGTGTGTGTGTGTGTGTGTGTGTGTGTGTGTGTGCATACGGGGTGCGTGGGTGTCTAAGTGGGAGAGCTGTGTGGAGTCGGTTCATCGGTTCATCAGAGAGCTGTGGCAGTGCTAAGGCAAACGCTCCCGTTGTCTGTCTTGCTGCATATAGCAGGGCTGCCTCCAGTGCTATTTCAGGGCCGCTGGTTCACCTGTGGTGTTTTATTGTCAACATCTGTGCCTGTTGAAGCCTTTGTGCCCTGAATAAAAAATAACTTTTGCCTGAAGTAATTTCATAATGTAGACATAGTTTCTCTAACTGTATTTCATAAATTGAATCATTTTGTGGTCAGCTGACATATTTCTGAATTAACATTAGGTTACCCGGTTTCCCATTGGATCCCTGGGCGCCCATCAAATTAGCACCATTTCTGACGTGAGTGAAAACATTTCACATGCACCGTGATGTTCACCTTATAGCTACTGCTGACTTTGAATTTTGATAGCGCGCCGTTCTCACGCGGCTATTGTTCTCTTTGTAGCGCTGTGTGTAATAATATCACTCTTACATTTCAAAGGCTTTGTTCTGAATGCAAATGTTAGCTCTCCAAACAAGCCAGGGGGCGAGTGAGTTCAAGGAGAGCTTCCTAATTGCGATTAAACTGCTGTGCTTACATAATCTACGTCTGCAACAAGTGGGACCTGCGTCGACAGCTAGTGACACTGAACAGCACATCTTTTTTAAACAGCTCCTGGGGATAGCAGTGCACTGAGCTTCATCCCCCCCGTGCTGATCTGAACAGCGGGTGGGTACACACATATGCATGCAGGCAGGCTGAACTGCAAACTCACTGCTGGCACATGCAAACAACAAACAACATGAAGGCACGCAGACATCGGGAAAACAAATGAAAAGGCACGCCCACAAACACACATGCATGCACACACAAGTGCTCTAGACAGTGCTCTCACTGGTGTGTGTTCTGCCGGTGCACGCTTGTGTGTGTGTGTGTGTGTGTGTGTGTACGTGCGCATGTTTGTGTGTGTGACATACTCGGATCTGACAGTGTCACAGGAGCACGGTGGTTCCCCAAGCAGGCGGTGTCAGTGACTGAGGGCCTCTTTGTCAAGGAGAACACTAGCAAGAATTTATCTACGTCCAATGAACGGAGAGAGAGCTAGAGAGAGGGCAGCAACACAGATTGGAGAGACCTGCTAAGATACAGCGAGAGAAGAGAGAGAGGTCAGTGAAGAGGCTGGGGCATGGAGTGTTTCTTGCGAAGAGAGAGGCAAAATTGAAAGAGACCGAGTGAGAAGAGATACAGAGGTGGAGGAGGATAGAGAGAGAGAGATGGGGCAGAATGGTAGAACATGACAAAACACCTGCAGCCCAGCTGAGAGAGGACAGGCTAACAACCGATGGAAAAGGAGTGGGAATAAGAGCGAGTGAATACATGAGCACATTCCATCTGGCAAAACTAAACCTTATACTTAATATTTTGCAACATAATATGAAAAAAACATTTTTTCTCTCAAAATGTCAGAACCTAATCTGAAGTCTTGAATGCCTAAAAGAATGAGAATTGTGTTGAGAGTGAAAGTCAAGGGCAATGATTGAATGCTACGAAATGAAAGCCAAACAAGAAAACAGTGTGGGAAATGTCGTGAGAGACGGAGGGAGAAGGGGAGCGGAGAGAGAAAGTAGGATGGAAAAAGTGAGCAAAATTAGGATAGAAGGAGGAAAAGGCAGAAACGGTGAGAGATGGAGAGGTAGGAGGAGAGGAGAAGGAGGAGAGGAGAAGGAGGAAGTGCGAATGAGTGCAAAGTGAAAGATGCTGAGTCAATGTGACCGAGTGCATGTGCTGCTTTTGATGTTAGATGTACACACAAATTCCTCAACACTTAATCCTACAAAAAAGCCAAAGGGGGTTAGAAAAGGGACTTCTGTATTTCTACCCTCATCCTCAAACCTTGCACACACACACACACACACACACACACACCGAACCATCCACAGCTCATCCAGATTGTCTGGGGGCTACCAAATGCTCTGAAATGCCCCGACTGCGCTCCTTCAGTGACAGCCGTCTCTCGCCAACATGACTATTAATTGTGAGGAGGGAGAGGAAGAGAGCGCTCCTCTCGCTACAGTCGTCTTAAATCCGTCGCCGTTCCACTTGCAAATTCAATTACGGGAATGATTCATCCTTCCATTATGATAACTGTCAGATTTTCTTGTGTCATACAATGAGGCGGAGGGGGGGGGGAACAAATGATTGGCCGGCCCCCCCACCGACACCTCTGTTCCCCTCCTCATCCCCCCTCAAGCTGCTTTCCTCCATACGAGTTCTTTTTGTCTTTCTTGCATCCCTCCTTTCTTTCACTCCTCCCATATCTCTCATCCTGCTTCCTCTGCCATATTCCTGTTCATCCTCTCTTCATCTGCGCCTGAGGGTATAAAGCAAGATAATGTTCCCTCATTTTCTGCTTTTTCTCCATCTCTCCCTCCCTCCCTCCCTTCCTCTCTCCCTTCCTCTCTGGCCCTCTCTTGCTTCCCTTCCCTCCCCTCCCTCTCACCCCCCTTTGCCTCACGCTCTCTCTAGATAATTAAGATCTCTGATTTTACGCTTTTCTCTTTCATAATAGGCACTGCAGACACTATAAGCCAGTCGCCAAATCTCGAGGACAGACACAAACACAACAGCACACACAAACATCTCAACCTCTCTCTCTCTCTCTCTCTCTCTCTCTCTCTCTCTCTCTCTCTCTCTCACACACACTCTTACACACACAAATATGCATACACACTAAGATGAATGCATGCACCAAGCAGCTAAATCTCCAACTGGGATGAATGTCCTCTCTCACTCTCCACTCTCTCTGTCTCTCTGTCTTTTACACACTCTCTCTCTCTCTCCTCTCTCTCTCTCTCTCTCACACACACGCCGAGCGAGTCTGGATATTTATGTATTTTGCTTTTGTGTATTTCTCAGCGGTGCCAGCATGCGGGGTGACTTACAGCAGGGTGCAGAATGAAAGCGAGCGGGGGCTAGAAGAGACTAGTCTGGCTCCCCTCGGCCCTCTCGCTGCTCCAGCTCCCTGCAGACTGACACCTGATTGCTACAGGGACTCAGCCATGTACTACAGCAGCCAGACACACAGTCCTCTGGATTAAACACCCTCATCGTTTGCTCTCTCTCTCTCTCTCTCTCTGTTTCCCTGACTCTCTCCCCCTCTCCTCTGTCATATTCTCTTTTTCTCACCCAATCTTTCTCTCTATCTCTATCACGTTCTCCGTCTCTCTTTCTGCTGAAAGACACTTTCTAATCTCTTCTCTCTTTATTCAATTTCATCGTCTCCATCCATCCCTCTGCTCTTTTTCTTCCACCACAGCTTTTCATGTCCTTCCTTCCTTCCTTCCTTCCTTCTCCTGGGCCCTGGAGACATATAGAAGTATAGATGCTGTAATCTCCTCTCTCCAACACTGTCAATAGCTCTCAATAACAATGACATAGCACTCTAGTCCATCCAATCACTGATGAAGACATGGCCACCATCGTGATCTTATTGGCCATCATGGCAATCTGCCTCCCATTAATAGCCAATCAGATGGCTCCTGTGAAATGCAGGGCTCCCATGACAGGTCCCCCATTGTTTTGATTGACTGCACCTGAGGGCCCGCCACTTCAGCTGGCCTCGATCAATACACCATCACACTCACAAAAGGTAAGCTCTGCCCACACATGCCCTGGAATAAATACACACACACACACACGCAATCACAACCACAGGTCCAGACTAGACACACCACACACACACACACACACACACACTTTGGGGAAGTGTAAATTGAGAAAGAGACCAGTGGCGTGACACGCCAATAGAATACAAGTAGAAGCCAGTAAAATGGAGCTCGGTGCAGCACAAGAGAGCGGCGTCAGAGCGGTGATCTCATTGTGCGGTCAGAATAATCGGTTCTTGCATAACTCTCTCTCTTCACTTGCACCGGTTAATAACAGGAACACGGTGGTGTGGACAGCCTGGTGTACACTGTCAGCACACACACACACACACACACACAAGAGACAAATGTGACCAAACACCAATCAACCTTCTTACCTTTTGATTCATCGATTCTTTATGGACAATTTTTTGCGAGGCTGGGTCACAAATACAGAGCAAATACACAGCGGACGGCCTCTGGCGGTGGCGACCATAATGAGAGCAGTTACAGCAATCTGGACAATATGATGCACGACATGAGCATAGCAAAGACACGACATGCACACGCACACACTTAGCCACATTTTGACACAGGAAGAACAAGAGAGAACAACAAACAGGGGAGAACCGCAGAGAAAGAAAAAGGAAAAGGTAAGAAAAAGGGAAGTGGGGCTGGTTCTTGGAGCACAGAGAGCGATGCTGAGCACGGGGGTTGCTGATTGTTCTGATGTGCTAAACATCAAAGAGAGAGAGGTGACTGGGAAAACGACAAAATGGAAAACTGAAAGCAAATGGGCTGAAGAGAGAGGAAGGGAGTGGGAGGGGTGTGCAACGCAGGGTCGGAGAATCCACACGATCTGCGCAAACCTCTTTGATGTACACACACACACGCACACACACACACACACACACACGCACACACACACACACACACACACACACATATATCTCCATCCCATTTCCATCTCCACATGCTCTTGTCAAGATCAAAGTTCAGCCGTCTTCCACTCCACTCCCCTGGCTCAGGCCTGTGGGGGTCAATTGATTGTCGTGACCCGACTCTTTCAACTGTCTGTCAGACCTCAGACCAGCGATCCAGTGATCCGCCACATTGGTGGGGTGTTTAAAGCATGTATGTGTGTGCTATGGGTGGGTGTACTCTGAGTGTGTGTGTGTGTGTACAGTATACATTTGTGTGAATGTGTGTGGGTGGCGACGTTTGCCTCTGGCGGTCTCTTCCCCGGCTGCGTCGTGTCACTTCGGAAGAGGAGACTTCCCATGGGAAACATCAATAGAGATGTGTGTATTTGTTGTTATACGGACTGTATGCATGGGACTGGGGCGCCTCTCTGATATGACAGTGAACATCTTCATGGCCCAGGAGGAACGTAGGATGCCTTGTATATGTCTGTGTGTGTGTGTGTGTGTGTGTGTGTGTGTGTGTGTGTGTATCACTGCTAACCGCCAGCATAAGACTTATTTCTTGAAATTATAATTGTGGGTTTGAATCCCTCTCCTTTCTGGTTGGAGTTTGCGTGTTCTCCCTGTGTTTGTGTGGGTTTCCTCTGGGTGCTCCAGACTCCTCCCACAGTCCAAAGACATGCAAGTCAGGTGGATTGGCCCATAGCTGTGAATGTGTTTGTCTGTCCATGTGTTTGCCCTGTGACGGACTGGCGACCTGTCCAGGGTGTTTCCTTGCCTTTCGCCCAATGTATGGTGGTATGAATGAATGACTTCCTTTGCTAGTGAAGTGATTCTGTGTGTACATGTCCAGCGTCCAGTGACTGCAGTGTGTCCTCCGCTCCTGCAGGTGGTGGTACAGGCAGCCAGCAGACCGTTCTCCATGAGGAGCAGTAGAAGATGCCGGCTCTGCCAGCACTGCTGCTGTCGATACGCTTCCTCTCCTTCCTGCTAGTCACCATGGCGCCACACTCCCTCAGTCAGGCCCCCCTGCTCTCCTCCGTCCGCATGGGTGAGTGGCTGGCCATCCCTCCATCTCTAGCAGACCCGCCCACCTGGGTCACAAAGTATTTACCAAATACTTTTCATGGTTTGTTTCAGATTCTGCCACATAGGACAATACAATGACTGACAGAAGTATTTGCCAATGTTGTACTTTTCTGTGATTGACAGCTTACCTGCCAGTATCTGAACTGTCCTACTATGGTAAACCCCACCCACCTGCTACTCTATGCAAGCTAAAACAAACACAAAGAATTATTTGCAAATATTTTTTAGTAGAATTAAACCATCCTTTTCTGATGTCCAAGCTCTATTTAGGTGTGTAGGTCTTAACTAATAAAAGTAGGTGTGAGGAAACCTGCACACTATCAAATATTGAGGACAGTCGTTTATTTTCGAGATTCAGTATAAATATGTATGCAAGGAAGATGGTTGCTCGGCCAAAACATTAGCTGTACTGCATGTGGCACTTTGGAATAAAATGGATTTATATCTGCAGTCAGAAACCCCCCATAATGTTTGATAGTGTGAGGGTTTCCTACCACGTACTATGCTGAATAAAATTTGACTCAGGTCAGCCCTCTCCATTCCTTCATCTGACAGAGGCTGTGATCCCTCTTCCAGCCACCCACCCCCGCCCCATCTTGCAAATACACCCCCTCACCCCCACATGAGCTGGGTAACATTAACGATAAATGCTCTTCCACTTGCCCTTTTCTTCCTCCTCACCATTCTTCCCCTCAATGCCCTCCATCCTCATGCTCTGTCTTTCTCTCCACCCTCTCATCATTCCCTGTCCACCTTCCCCCTCCTCCCCCCTCCTTTGTCTCCCCAGCGGCGATCCTGGATGACCAGTCGGTGTGTGGGCGCGGGGAGCGGCTGGCCCTGGCGCTGGCCAGGGAGAACATCAACAGCGTGATGGAAGGCCCGGCCCGAGCTCCGCGTGGAGGTGGACATCTACGAGCTGCAGAAAGACTCCCAGTACGACACAACTGACACCAGTGAGTGAAACCAGCAGAGAAACACTGAAGACCAGTAGATGAATACAAACCATCATAGAATGATAACAGAGACCAGTAGGGGTGAAATGTCCATTCAACACAGACTACAAAATACCTGTAGACATTGATCAGTTAAAGATTACCAACACCAGTGACAGTGTGGAACAGTAAAACACAGTACTACTGCTACTGGTTTCATTCCAAAACACCACCAAAAATGGTACCTGGTAATATTTCTAAAAATAGAGACAATTACATTCTCTAAAGTTCCTCAGATAGATAATAACTCAGACAGTGTATTCTGTAAGTGTAGGTGTCCATCTTTTTAAATGGCAGAATCTCTTTATATACTGGCTAGCATGGGAACAGACAAAACTCATTTCGTTAAGGTTAGGCAACTAAAACAATTTAAACTCATGATTTTGGCCGTGGTTAAATAAAGTACTGCCTTGTTCACTCAAGTTTCCTGTTTCACTTGGTTTGTACGATATCGTATGAAATTACCACGACACAGACCACCACACAAACAAGCCATCAGCATCGGGAGGTCACATACCAACACAGATCAGCGGTACAGGCCAATGCAAGGCTACGTCAGACCGTCACTAGGCCTCGCAGGAGTTGTAGGCTGCTACATGAAGCTGTATTGATATACAGAACGCTAGCTGTCACGGAAGACAGAACAAGGACTGCTGAATCCAGCCACTGAGGAGACAGAGACTCCCTGCTCCTATTGTAACAGGACACTGACCCTGCCGCAAGCTACTGACAAATGTCTATGTGCGCATGAGATGGGTTGTGTGCATGCTTGTGTTGTGCGCTTGTCTGTGTGTGTGTGTGTGTGAGCTTGTGTGTGTCCTTGGCCGATGGGCAGGAGACTCAGACAGGCTTGTTTGCCAGCAGGGTTTTTTGGTCTCTGGATCAGAGAGCTCATCATCTTACAGCTACGGTTGTCTGAAGCTCGCTTGCACGCAGCGCAGTGCACATTCACATGCATTTACACATTCATGCACACACATTTCCTTCTGCAGACATAGACACACTCATGCACATTCACACAGGGACTCTAGTCTAGGCATGCACACGCATACACATACATGCAGACTTGTGTGCATGAAGGCACAGTGGTTGGGAGTGAGGAAGACTCATTTGATAAATGAACCAACCAACCAAATATATCAGCAAGAATAAAGCTTCATGACTATCAAGATAACACAATTAAGTCACCTGACTTATTTCCGCTGTGGCCATTAAATCATTTGGCATGCAGCTAGACATCTATCTTACTAATATATTTATCAAAATGATGAGGATGGAGTGATGCTTGACATCTCTATAGTCTCTATAGTCTCCATTCCTCCTGTGCGCTGATGTTAATAGACATGATTCCAGCACACATCCGCCATATTCTTGTTACCCTTTGCTTGTACTTCAGATGTTAAAGAGATATAGCACAAAAGCAAAACGTATTTCTAGAGATGCCATGGCGTGTAGCCCCTGAGTGGTTGGGATTGTCTCTAACTGTGATTGGCAGGTGGACATGTTAACTATTAGGGCTATTGATCAGTTACACAGACAGACTGTGGATATAACCTGTTCCCATTGACTTTTAACTACTCTGACTTTTTGTCTACTCAACACAGTGGAAAAATTACCTTTCGGCTGGGGGGTTTTGAATGTTGCAATCTATATATTGAATCCTAGAGACTGTGCAGACAGGGCGATTCCTTAACAAAGAAATCCATGGTTGGGAGAAATAGCCATAGGATTTTATTGACTGGTCATTTAACAGACAAATCTGTAAAATTGTCACGAAAATTGACATTTAGATCCACTGTTAGTCGAAAACAACCACCAAGTTCTGAATATTGTCCTGATGCTAGAGATATATTTATAATGCATCCAATGTTTTAAAAAAAAACATTAAAACTGACTAATTGACTAAAAATCCTAACAAGTGAACAGTAACAGTGGGCGATACATGGGCAGCCCTACCGTAGTCCTTGGAGTATTCATGTCAAACTGAGTCAGTTCATAATGAGACAGGTTGTGCTGCTGTAATTGTATCAGTGGTTAAATTGGAAGTGAAATTATATGCATCCTCTTGCTGCATCTGAAATTTCCACATCTGCCTCTTGCGGAGATCTCCTCCCTAACCGCAACCCCCTATGCCAACTCCGTATCACCATCAAAATGAAAGAAAGACTCCCCTGCCTGTATATTCCATGTCTATTTTCCTTTTTTCCCTTCAGTGTGTCAGATTCTGCCCAAGGGCGTCGTCTCTGTGATAGGTCCCGCCTCCAGCCCCGCCTCTGGCTCTACTGTCAGTCATATATGTGGAGAGAAAGAGGTGAGTGTGTAAGACACGCACACACACACACACGCACACACTCATATAAATCTCTGCAAACGCTTACATGCTGTCTCTTTCGCTCTTTCTCTCTGACTTCTCCTAGTCACACACTTTTCATGCTCAGTGTGTCTAGAGACTCAGGGCTCCCGTACATCTTGAAAATCTTCTCATGTAATTAACTGTTCATCCACTTCCTCCATCTGTTTTCTCATTTCTTCCCATGGCCTTTTATCCTCTGCTCTCTCTCTGTTCTCTGCCATCTTTCTCCTTCTGTCTTCTCTTCCTCTAATGTCTCCCTCTCCCTCTCTCCCTCTCTCCCTCTCCTGCCAGATCCCTCATGTAAAGATTGGTCCGGAGGAAACTCCTCGCTTGCCGTACCTGCGCTTTGCCTCAGTGACTCTGTACCCTAGCAACGAGGACCTGAGCCTGGCTATAGGAGCCATCTTACGCTCCTTCAGCTACCCCTCAGCCAGCCTGGTCTGCGCCAAGGCTGAGTGTGAGTACTCAAGCAGTCGTGTTGTATGGTTGTCCATTAAGCGTGATTACATGTGTGTGTTTTGATGTATGTCTATGTGTACGTGGACTCACCTTGTGCGCGGTGACGTGCTTGCAAGCTTACGCATTCACCTATTGTGTGTGTGTGTGTGTATGCGCCGTTGTGTGCTGATTCCTCTGTGGGGGTGTCGTGGGCGGATATGAGTGTGTTGCACTGCTGGACACTCGTTTTAACAGTCTGGCCATTAGGTTCACTCTGCTGTCAGAGTTTAGGACATGGCTCACACCACAGCCTTCCTCTTACTCATGCTCTCACACTGTCTCTCCTCCACCTCAGAGGCTGCTAGTCCAAACTAAGTAAATACATTTCCCTATTTAAATTGCTTTCCAATATTAAAAATGATTCAATGGGCATTTAATTGAACTTGCACGCAGGCACTCGGAGAGCTTTAACGCTGAAGGGACTTTGGTACTTAGTCACAAACCCTCTTGATTTTTGTTTTGAAAGAGAGTGTTATTGATTTATTAAGCACTCCACTGCAACGTGGTACGTGCTTTAGCCTTTTCAGGACATGGCGTAATTTTTCACACAGTAATCACCTGAAGTTTTGCCCAGCTCTGAGTCAAACTGAACTGAGACGATGTTGTTTTGCTGCTATCAACTCGACACATCAACCAAACTGTACGGGAACCGGTGAAGTCTGCGTGTGATGATGATGATGTGTACTCGCCGCCGCAGTGTGAAAACGGTAGATTTAGACAAACAAAAGCTGCAACATTAGGAATAATTGATTTGATGATCGCCATGCTTTCATTATCTCCCCAGCAGTTGGCCGGTTTTCCTGTGGTCCCTGAAAGCAAGGCTCAATTCCTCCTGGACTTGTCATCTCATTGAACTGAAAGAGCTTTGAAAATGACATCAGACATCTTTTACAGTTTTTTATCATGAATTAAATAGGTACAAGAGAGCCTCGTCTCTCACCCGGCTTCCCTCTCTCGTAAGGATTAGAGGCAACAGATAGCCGTCGTACTCACTGGCCCAAATTTGCAGTTCCTACTGGTGGAGAGATTGAGTGGTGCATGTGTAATGTATTTGGCTTGAAGGTGATCTTTACAAGGTTATCACACTCACAGACTCTGACCCACTTGGCTGCGCTATCTATCGCCATGGAGCTGGTTGCCATGGCTGCAGAATAGGTGCAAACTGCCACTCAACAGGCTTGTTCCACACACTGAACGACTGTGTGTGTGTGTGTGTGTGTGTGTGTGGCAGGGTACGTGTGTTTGATGTGTTTTGCGTGTTTTGCGTGTCTTGTGTATGTGTGTGTGTGTGTGCACACGTGTGTGTTTGAGTAGTGATTTATGTTTGCAAGTGTGTGTGTGTGTTTTCCATTCTAGTGCTGCAGAGGCTGAACATCAGACAGTGTTTACCACCGTCTTGTTTACCAAGGGAAGTAGACCTTCTCTCTCTTTTTTGTTCGCGAGTCTCGGTGACACACCCCGTGCTACCTTGATTACGCAACACAAGCCTGGTCATTTCCCCCTCTTTAGCCTGTGCTAGTAGCATCCCGTAGAAACGCTGTTAAACAGGCGTGAGTCAGAGATTTTTGGGTCATCTCCGACGGATCCCTCCCTCGTTAAGGCTGGGTCACAACACTCCATCTGAGCTCTAATTCCATTATACAGTTTTCGCGAGATGGATGAGTTTAGGGGAGAGGGAGGAGGAGGTAGGAGGAGGAGGAGGAGAGTCTCAGCGTAAGAGAGAGATGGATAAAGAGGGAGAGAGGTAACTAGAGCACAGGGGTAAGACAGATAGAGGGGTTAGAGTGAGCAAGAGCCTGTGCGAGGGATAAAGAGAGAGAGACAGAATGTGTGAAAGAGGGAGAATGAGAGGCAGGGCAGCAGAGTGAGGAAGCTGTAAAGTGCATTGATTTCCCACCCCCCCTCCTCCTCCTCCTTCCTCAAACTAATTAAAGTTTTGGCCTGGTTCAGTGATTACCCCACTGCTTACAGAGCCTTTCTCCTGCTGAAGGGCCCTGTGTGCTACCTCCTCCTCTCCTCCCTACACCCCCCCCCATCCCCCCTCCTCCCCCTCAATCCCCAGATGCCTGCCTGACCACTTATTTACATAGCTAGGGGTGTTTTACTATAGAATTACAATTAGGGAGTAGCAGGGCAGACTTTCCAGCAAAGGCTCACTCCATGCAGCGTGTCAAGTGAGTCTTGACTGCCATTGGTTGTGCTCGTTTTTTGAGAGGAATTCGCTTAAAGTGGATGAATTGTCTCAAGTATTACAGTCTCTCTCCTCTTACTGCTGCTCTGGTCCTCTTTCTGTCCTTCATATCATCGAGGTCTTGCAGAATCCGTGTATCTCCAATTTTTCCGTTTGTTTTTTTGATCTTTTCACTGGTTTATTAAGGTTTTTTTTAAAATTATCATAATGTACATATATCACTCAGGGAATTGCAAACCAGCAAACAAGTCCTATCTTGGATGATACCCACAGGGAATAAAAGTAACTGAATGCAGACATAGTCTCCTTCATGTTAAATGATGTTTAACTTTCCTTGGACAATAGATATCAACAAGACTTTCACAGTTCCTGCAAAAGCCTACACCTTGGGGGATATGAGGTTTGTGTACTGACACTGATATGCAACTCGGCTCTGCTTTGGCTCCGCCTCAGGCCTGCTGCGATTGGAGGAACTGGTGCGCCGCTTTCTCATCTCGCGGGACACGCTGTCAATCCGGATGCTGGATGACA
>JAXDDX010000016.1:0-20000 GCA_034670405.1 Hoplostethus atlanticus | reverse complement strand
ACACCGAAAAGAATCCTGGAGTTGTTGCAGTTTTTTGAGGTTAGATCAGAGACGTAAGCTGCTCTTGCATCCTTGACAGCTTCCTGATACCTTGACATGTGATCTTTTAGACTATCTGCATTGATTTGGTTTTCCAATTGTGTTCAGCCTTTCTACATTCTCTCCTTAGGGTTTGTGTGTCCTCATGTATCCAGGGCAGGGCTTTAAGTTTCGCATTCGAACTATAGTGTCGGAAATGACCAAGCATACTATTTTTGAATCAAGACCTGGTCTTCACACAAACTCAACTGGATCTGGTCTTTGAATTGAACAGCCCTGCTTTCCGGCACCCATTGTGTTGTCCTACATGGATTCTGGCATTTAAACAGGTTAAAACAAACCATAAAAGAAATTGTATTTATGCTGAAAGATTTTTCTGAGCATGCACGTTCTTTTTCAGCCCCCCCCCCATGCAGACACCTGAAATGTAGAGGTATTGACAGAAGGGAAGACAGTTACTCTTTACATTTCCTGGACCAGATTTTCCCAGTTGAACCATCGCCCTTGCGGTTACAACCCTGCTAGTCTAACCTTAAGGATGCTGCCACCGCACATTTTGCCTAATGGCATTTGGACCAGGTCTGCCTTGAACCAAACTGAGTGCATTCGGTCACTGCAGACTTCTCTACTGAGCATCAGATAGAGGATATAAAATGCGCTTCACCTGCATTTCAAAATAAAGATTCAGTAAAGTGTAAGTGCACACATCACTACAGATCCAGATTGAGGCAATTGCATCACAGTTCATCGGTGGGAGGAAACATTTTTTCTCCACTTCCCTAAATGTGTTTTACTAGGCTAACTACCTTCCATGTTAACACTAAATGTCACTTGACAACCACACTCAAATCTAGACTTTGACTCAGTGGAAGGGTTAGGTCGCGACAATTAACATTTTAACTCTGAATGTCAGCACACCTTTCTGTACGGCAGCTCCCACGCGGTTGGAGGGGAGTGTTTGATTCACAGAGAAGAAGACCACTATTAAATGTCAGGGCAGGATAAAAAAGCGTCATAGAAGAAGATGTGATTCTGTCTGCGGAGTCATTACCTCTCATCTGACCTACTGAAGGATGTGCCGTATTATCTTCCAAAGAAATGCTGTTGCAAGCTTCAGTTCTTCACCCACACCCCCCTGTGCACCTTCCAGGCCATAATCACACACTTATGTATCTTAACTGACTTTATCGCCCCCATAAAATGGACGAATGTCTGCTATTTCCCATGCAGTTTAAGAACTATGTTAGTAAAAGAAAATGAACATGGCAGTGAAATTCTTAATCACGAGCGCTTTTCATTATCTTCTTTGCCCTCTTGTCCCTGTTCTTTCCCCAGCTCATAAATAGCAGCGTTTTCTAATGGTTTGCATGCCGCTGCAGGTATATGGTTCCATTGGGGACAATTAAATCAATGGGGATGTACAGGGTGTAATTGTGTGGATACCAAAGCAAGGCGCAGTAATATTGAACATGCAGAGGCGCTCTAGGAAACAGCCCAATAGGGTGAATATACTTACGCACCTACTTAATTGCAATAGATGGTGTGGGCCCGCTGCAACGGTAAGACGGTTTACAACAAAAGGCAGAGCTTATCAGTGCATCATTCATCTCACAATATCCATTGATTTTCTCTCGCTTGCTCTTCTCTGTCAGATCGGGGTCTGGTACTCCAACAACACCCTAGCGATGAACTCCACCAGTTTGGATATTAACGTCTCAGAGACGCTGGCCAACAAGACCCTCGTTGTCACCACCATACTGGTAAGGTCACGATTACCTTCTGGACCGCCACGCTGGGGAGGTCATGGTTATTTTGTTGTTACTACATGGGCTCTAGTTCATGCTGTGTTGCTGTCTGTTTCTGCTCAATTTCTGTTGCTCTCACTGTGACTGACGCTGGGAAGTGTCACTGAACTCAGCCAGTCAAAATCCTTTTTCTTCTGATGATATTAAAATACCGCAACGTGTCTCCTTCTGGCCGCCATATGAGTAACGTCATATCAATTCATCAGTGTCTCACATGATGCAGCTCCATCATCCTCTGGTTGACACTGCATAGATGTGCAAAAACACCTGATGGGCTCCGTCATACACCGCTTCATGATATAATGTACTGTGACACTGAGGATCCTTTGCTCTTAATGTCGCACCTTCTGCAGCCATTTTCTATTCCTCTGAATGAGCATTTGCTTTAACTAGGGGGAGACAACATGCTTTCACTTCCCATTTGACCTTTAAATACTGAAAAATGAATTTCATTTAACAGCCTTTTCTCAATATTATATTGTATTTTCAAATTAAACCCTTCATGTGTCTGCTGTGTTTAGGAAAACCCGTATGTGATGCGTAAGGGCAACTACCAGGACCTCCAGGGGAACGATCAGTACGAGGGCTTCTGTGTGGACATGCTGAGAGAGTTGGCAGACATCTTGAAGTTCTCCTTCAAGATCAAACTGGTGGATGACGGGCTGTATGGGGCCCCAGAGCCCAATGGCTCCTGGACAGGCATGGTTGGAGAGCTAATCAACAGAGTGAGTTCTCTCTCTCTCTCTCTCGCTCTCTCTCTCTCTCTCTCTCTCTCTTACACACACATGCACACACACACACACCCAGAAACATAGAAATGCACACAAGCACAAATGCTAAAACCAGTGCCTGTACAGACACACACACACGCACGCACGCACGCACGCACGCACACACACACACACACACACACACACACACACACACACACACACACACACACACACACACACACACACACACACACACACACACATACACACACACAGTGTAGCCCCAAACCCCAACTCTGCTGTAACTTCCCATGTCTCAGATTGCCCTCAGAGGGGAGTAAAACTCTTATCTAGGACAAAACCTGACTTGATAATTCCCCAAAAGAGAGTGGTGGCATTGCCTTAAAGTGTCTGCACCATCTTTCCTCGCTGCACACGCCCCTATCCTGGTCTGCCCCTGCCTCTCCCTGTCCAGCCCCACTGTGGATGCGACAGGCACTCTGGTTGAAGCAGGCTAATGAGAGCCCCTCTCTGCTTAATTGCCATACGGTACACTTCAATTACCGGGCTGCGGTCCCCGTGTGGGGCCTGCCACGCTGGTGCTCCTCTGGTCCCCACTCTCCCCCTCTCTGCCCTCCCCACTGCCTGATCATTCAGCTCTAATTAGTGGCCCATGTTCATCAATTAGGTTTTAATGGAAGAGACGGAGGCGAGCCAGAGAGACCACGGACCTGCAGGGTTTCATACAGGTGGAACGCTCAACCACCCAGTACCTACTGGCAATTAGCCTCGTTAGTGGAAACTGTGTGTGTGTGTGTGTGTGTGTGTGTGTGAAAGAGTGCTTGTGTTTGTGTGCCTTTTTTGCCATTTTTCTATGTAAGTAGATAGTCAAACAGTCCATTATCTATCTATCTATCTATCTATCTATCGCAGAAAGCAGACCTGGCAGTTGCAGGCTTCACCATCACATCGGAGAGAGAGAAAGTTATCGACTTTTCCAAGCCGTTCATGACCCTGGGGATCAGCATCTTGTACAGAGTTCAACTGGTGAGTGTTATCTCGGGTTATAGGGCGCCTGCCGGGCGATGCTGACAATGGAGCTCGTATTGGATTTCATTTCTTCTGTTTTTAAAGCAGCAGACTTACACAGATTAGATATTGGGTTACACTGGCTAGATGGAACTCATAAGGAATTAGACTGCATGCTGCATAACACTGGATCTTATCTCTGGAGTTTGGAGCGTCTTTAGTTGGTGCTAGTATTCTGTAGGCCTATATCCTCTCTGTGTCCACTACAATCTATAGATGTATTTAACTGACTCCACAGTGAGAGTTTGGTAGCTGGCTAATCTGTAACAGTGGCAGCTTTACATTGTTAATGAGGCTTTGGGTTCAAGCCCAGTATGCTTCATGAGAGGCATTGTGAAACGGAGCATTTATGGATTGTAGCATTAGCGTATCAAAACACTGCAGACCTACTGGCCAAGTACAGTGAAGGACACTGCCCCCCTGTGGTGCAGCGGGGACATTCCCTGCCTGCTGAGATGTTAGGCATCCTTTTCCAAACCTACCTACCGGTCTGTCTCTCTGACGGTCTGTCTTTCTGTCACTGCATCTGTTAAATGGGACCCTCTGTTAATGTCTCTGTCCCCCCTCCCCCCCCCCTCTCTCTCTCTCTCTTTTTCGGTCTCCCTCTGTACTAGGGAAGGAAGCCGGGCTACTTCTCCTTTCTAGATCCCTTCTCTCCAGCTGTGTGGCTCTTCATGCTGCTAGCCTACCTGGCTGTCAGCTGTGTGCTCTTCCTGGCTGCAAGGTCAGTACATTACATCACATACTATGCACTATACTGTACTGCTGTTTACATCTATGCTCTCCCGACATTCATCTTCCTGAACACATATTGGAATTTTCACCTTTTACACCCTTTAGAGGGATCGAATCATCGATTGGTAATAACATGAATGATGCTGGTAGATACTCAGTGCTGTACTGCAGGTTGACCAATGAAGGTCATTGCGCTGTACACTTGTTTCCCCACCAGATTGAGCCCCTACGAGTGGTACAACCCCCACCCATGTCTGCGAGAGCGCAGGGACATGCTGGAGAACCAGTACACCCTGGGAAACAGCCTGTGGTTTCCTGTAGGAGGCTTCATGCAGCAGGGATCAGAGATCATGCCCAGAGCCCTGTCCACCAGATGTGTTAGTGGGGTGTGGTAAGTGAGAGTGTTTGAACTGTCAGATGTGTTTCAATTTGCACCTCATTGACCACAAATACACTGGTTCCTCCTTTCTGGGTCTTTTTCTCTCTATGCATCATCAACAACCCACCATTTGTCCCACCAAGTCACAATGAAATGGAAAATTACTTTTTCAACTTGTTCAACTCATTTTCCCTGTCATAATATACACCTATTTAACAACAAATACACTTTTGAATGATCCTGCCCCGCGCTATGTCCTGTTTAACATCCTGTTTCAACTGGAAATATATCAAACTAGGAAGAAAGATGCTCTCAAAATGCCATTTCTTTGTGACTTCAGGGTGATTTAATGACATTTAGACTTAGATAATACACAATGGAGAGTGACAGAAAATACAGGGGACAGATAGGAGATGACATTTATATTTTAAGTTTCAGGCTGAAGTTACTTACAATCAGTGCATCTGAATAATTCGGTCCAATTCGTGGATCACTGGATTACAAGCAGCCAATAGTAAGGAGGGCAAGGTTCAGAGATGTAGTCCCTGACAGTATTCCTGTGGTAATAGAGTGATCACGAAAAGAGGCAGGACTCCAAGAGATAAGAGCTAAGAGCGGGAGAGGTTTTTTTTGTAGGATAGGAAGATCAATTCAGGAGAGTCAAGGAGGAAGATATGGGATAGGGGGCGTATCGTTCAGTAGGGTGAGTACATGAGCTTCTTCTTGAGGAGTTCTCAGCCAAGCAACAAGAGGTCACAAGCGAGAGTCGAACCCATTGACATGACTCCACTGAGCTACCAGGACGTCTGAGCACCCTTCTCCCCTTTCCTCCTCCCTCTCTCTCTCTCCATCTCCTAGGTGGGCGTTCACCCTGATCATCATCTCCTCCTACACGGCCAACCTGGCAGCCTTTCTGACCGTCCAGAGGATGGAGGTGCCCATCGAGTCCCCGGACGACTTGGCCGACCAGACCAACATCGAGTACGGCACCATCCACGGAGGAAGCACCATGACCTTCTTCATGGTACGACACTCTGGCTGGCTTTGTGTTTGTGAGTTTTGAATTGGCATGGGGTGTACGTGTATGGTGGATTTACTCAGGAGTCGGTATCATGTTCATGGCAACATGTGTTCATAATGTTTATGTGTTTGTGTCTGGAGTGACTGGTTGTCCTCGTATTTGCCGCTGTGTCTCTCGGTTCCTCTTTTGTTGTATTTATGGCTGTTTTGTATTTGTGTTAAGTGGCTGACTGCCTGTGTTTGCTTGTGAGAGCGGCTTCCAGCATCTGTATCAGCATCTGTGTTTGTAATAGTTTGTGTTTGAATGTGTGTGTATCCAACATGTAATTGTAATTTCTGACTTTGCCAGATTTGCAGCACCACCAGTATCCATCTGTATAAAAGTTATGCCATGAGCGAATGATCTGTTCCCTTGATTTACCTTGTTGTTTTTTACTCTCATCCCTTTTTTCCTGGATTTACAATTGATCTTTACTTTCTCTCTTCACTATTCACACTATTTCTGCTCTATATGTCTTCACCCCCTAATTATCTAGGATACAGCTCTCTGTCTAGTTAGAAAGCCCATACAAACACACATGTCTGTATCTGGGGTTCACACGCTTATTTCCAAATTACAGTTTTCCAAAACATTTCGTTCCTTTCCTGTCCAGAACTCCCGCTACCAGACCTACCAGCGGATGTGGAACTACATGCACTCCAAGCAACCCAGTGTGTTTGTGAAGAGCACAGAGGAGGGCATCGCCCGCGTCGTCAACTCCAAGTATGCCTTCCTGATGGAGAGCACCATGAACGAGTACCACCGCGGCCTCAACTGTAACCTCACCCAGATAGGAGGCCTGCTGGACACCAAGGGCTACGGCATCGGCATGCCACTGGGTAAGAATAGCGACATCGATAACAACAACAATAATAATAATGAACTTTTTTCCAAAAGAGGTTACAGGGTGCTTATAACAACTGATAATGTAAAAACTACCAGGTAAAAGAAATGTAATAAAAATGTCCCACTAAATGAGTTACAAATGTAGTAAAACTAGTTCATGTTATAAATCATGGCTCATTCTTAACTGGAGATCATTACTTCATAAACACATTTTTAATTGATGATGTAATGATGTTGACTTAGAGGGATCATATGTTGATCAATTCAACTTTCAAGTAGGAAAAAAAATATCTAAAAAAATAATTTTCATTGTAACTACAAACAGATGCGTCTGTGGTTTGGACATCCATCATAGGACTGTCAGCATGCACCATGATGCAGGGAGAACAACACTGAAGGGAATTCCCATATCTCCAGGAGTGTTTTCTTCATAAAAGGCTCACTGATTGGTTATCAAGGCTGGGTCAAATATTTAGACTAGAAAGACAGCAGGCTTTGTCATTTTAATTTGATACTGAAGGCCTTACAGAGCGTAAAGAGAATAGTGCCTAATTGGTGCGTGATGCCTTGCATAATACGATCCCGCATGCTCACCTGGATGGAACAATATAACATGACATACTAAATATTAGATAATAAGCAATTTAGAGTTTCTCACCTGATACGCCAAGCTCTACCCCCTTAAAACCGTCCGCAATTTCAGTGGGGATTGTGGAGGCAGCCGTATCCTCCCTAGATATGAGGAACTGGCTGGTGGATGACCCCCCTCCTCCCGCCAAACTGTCCTACATTGAGCAGCGGTTCTCCCAGGACCAGAGCAACACGTGTTGCCCAAATGTGCTATCTCCTCCCAGGCTAATTTAACATCATCTGCCCTCGGCGGCTTATTTATTTGCTTGTGGTGATTCTGCACCTCCTGCACAAGGACAACAGTTTCACCTTGGGAGAAGCTTTTCTGGCAGACTTTCCGGACTGTTCTCTTCCGTGTGATTTGAGTGGTCATGATTGAAGCCAGGCCCACCCCGGCTGATAATGTATTCCTCCTAATCCAACCTCGCCGCAGGTGCGCCGAGCGCCGAGCGCCTCTGGCCATGAAATAACCAGAAATCAGTTTCCATGCACTCGCACCACGCACTTTGGACTGCGCTTTGTGCTGTGCACCATTGATTCATGAAAATAGAGGCCATCATTTTACAATGTATAGGAATAACATTGTAATAACTCGAGTTATTACATTCTAACATAATTATTACATTATCAATTAAAAATATTTTAAGTGAATTATCCCACAATTTCTTACATTAACAGGTATTACTTTTTCGGGCCATTTAGAGAGACGTTTTATTTCATTTTGAAAGTTATTACATTATCTAGCAGTTATTACATTGCCAGAACCAAAACATAAAAAACACCAATATTGAGAAAGAAGAAAAACAAATACAGTATAAAACATGCAGGTGAAATTATGACAAGGTGTTTTTGTGCAAATGGGTTTTGAAAAGTGATTGAAGGACGACATTGATTCAACCATAAGCTCCTCGGGCAGGGCATTTAAAAAGACCAATCACCTTTTGTCTTTAGCCCAGACTGCCAAGATCGCTTTGATTGATTGCAAAGTTGCTTTAAAACGACTTTCTTTATAATCCTGGAGATGGAAGGCAACCTAATAGGCCTATAGCTATTAAAAATACTTGACTGAAGGCCTGGGCAGTATGACCAAGGGTTATGATGCAATCAGTTGTGCTGAATAGAAACCTAGAGTTGTGCTGATTGGCTAGATCAGCCAGATTAGATTGGCTAGAGGTTAGATCAGAAAAATAAAAGTTAGATTTTTCTTTACTGTAAGAGGTTAGTATATGTAAGTAATGGGCATGGATTGTTATTGCTTTTCCACCATATGTTCAGCTCTTCTGCGGTTCCTTTTTAGGCTGTGGGTGCTATCATTAAACCACAGTGATGTTCTAACAGAAGAGGGGGAATGAGTGGATGGAGAGAGGGAGGGAAAGGAGGGAAACAAAGGGACATAGTAAAGACCAAAGATGTAGAAGAATGGAGTGAGATAAAGCAGGGATAACACGAGCGATGAGAGAAGCAGTAGTTTCAAGTTTCAAGTTTATTGTCATATACTTTGATAACAATGCAAACACCATTGTAATGAAATTCTTGGTCTCAGAGCCAACTCAACTTTACATAGGAAGTAAAATAAGACAAATAAGTGATTCAAGAAAAATAAAATAAACAGTGTTCAAGTAGTATAAAAATATTTACTATACTATAAAAAATATAGTATTTACCTAAAGAAAAATCAAATATAATAAAAGAATAATAATAGAGATATTTGCAAGAGGTAAGACAAAAACAGGTATGCAATGCAACACTGATATGAATTAAAGTGACTAGTGGTAAACAGTGGCCAAGTGTGTGGGGTGTGTGTGTGTATGTCATTGTGTTACTGTAGTATGTGTGTGTAGTGGAGTAGTGGAGGAGAGAAGGGCTGGAAAGGAAGGAGGGAGCTTGAGGTAGATCAGAAGGAGAGAATCCTCTTGGCCTTTCCAGTCTGTTCTCTCTAGTCCATCATGTCCTTCTGTACTGTACTCTGAGCAGCAGCTCTGCTTGTAATCTCACTCTTTATCTCACTAATCCTCTCTTTATTCTCACACTGAGATCACTCATAGCCATCTTGAAATTGCAACTGTACAATCCCTCTCACTCCTCATTTTGTCTTTGCTCTTACCCCTCCCTCACATTGTCTCATCCTAATCTCCTGACCTCACCCCGTCTCTCCTCTCTGCTGCTCTCGCTTCATCCCCCCCCCCCCTCCCACCTCCTCCACTTTCTCTCATCCGTCTCTCCTGTCATTCGCCAGGCTCTCCGTTCAGAGATGAGATCACGCTGGCCATCCTCCAGCTGCAGGAGAATAACAGGCTGGAGATCCTGAAGAGGAGGTGGTGGGAGGGAGGCCAGTGTCCCAAAGAGGAGGACCACCGTGCCAAGGGTGAGTCGACCGCAGCTCTCCGTCTCGTTTCCCCTCTCTCTAATGCCCCCCCTAATAGTCTCCTCACTCTCCTTTACGGTCCAGCTAATGGCTAATGCCTAACCTAATGTCCTTGTGAAGGGTGCTTAGCGCAATCTGCTTTCCCAAATGTCTGCTGTTTAGTTGGTGTATATGTCTATGTGTGTTTGTGTGTGTGTGTGTATGTGCTTCTAGGCCTGTGCCTGTATAACAGGATGAAAATGCCCCTGTATGTATGCATGCTGTCAGATGAAAACCTCTATTTTCAACAGCCTTCCTTAGCCTGTACAACGTATTTCAAGAGTTTCACATGATCATATTTACTCAGCCAGTAAATGATGAGTCTTTAATTCAAGTAAGGTGTGTGTGTGCGCATGCATGTGTGTTAACCTTTGTCCCCTGCGGCCCCCTCGCAGGCCTGGGCATGGAGAACATCGGTGGTATCTTCGTAGTGCTGATCTGCGGCCTCATCATCGCCGTGTTTGTGGCCATCATGGAGTTTGTCTGGTCGACGCGCCGCTCGGCGGAGACTGATGAGGTATGCCCCCATACCTGCCCTCGCCGACCCCACAGACACACCCCAGTAGGTCCCCATGGCAACCCGCCAACCCTTTTGCTTATGTTGTGGTGTGTGTGTGTGTGTGTGTGTGTGTGTGTGTGTCTATGAGTTTTTTTTTTTGCAGCTTCTGCCTCCATTTGTATGTGTTTTACTCTCTGTGTGTGTTATACTGTTTGGGGTTCCATGTGTCCTGTGCATGTGAAATGAAAAGTATGCTGCACTGTACTGTAGTGTCCCAAGATTCAGCCCCGTTTACTCAACAACTAGAGAGAGATTCAGTTGCATGTCCTGCCTGTATCGGAGTCATTGTGCCCTTTTAGCGTTGGTGTTTGATATTATGGCACTAAGTGTAGTGATTGTCAGCTAAACTTGATGGTATGGATAAGCAATATTGAGACATGCCAATATTTGCTTGCATAAAGAAGCAGTGTGATCTTTTTCCCTGGCATTAAATGTCATGATGTATCTTCTTTTACATGCCTCACATGTACGCTGGTATTCTTCGTTTCCATTCTTGGATTACTTCTCACCCATCTCACTGTGCGTCTCCCTCTCTCTAACACACACCTCCTGTCATTTGGCCATCAGTGTCTATTCTCTGATAATGAGTACTGTTTCTGTTTATGTGAGCACATGATTTTGGTTCTAGTTTTGACAATGTTGATTGTGTGTAGTGCAGCGGTTCTCAATCCAGTCCTCAAGGACCCCCTGTCCTGGAGGTTTTAGCTCCACCTTACTCAGGCACACCTGAACCAAGAGGCTTCAGGTTTTCATGATACCTTAATTGGTTCAGGTGTGCCTGAGTAAGGTGGAGCTAAAACCTCCAGGACAGGGGGTCCTTGAGGACTGGATTGAGAACCACTGGTGTAGTGGATGTGTTGATGCATTTCTTTTCTCATGTGTGCAAGTTAGTCATGCTGTTGGAATGAAGAAAAACATTTTTCTTGTGTCTCACTGTGTGTGTGTGTGTGTGGGGGGGTGAGTGTGTGTGTGAATGTGCCTTTGTATATGTGCACCTGAGTTTGCAGGCCTGCCTGTCTGTTCATAGTGCATAGTGCCATTATGAATTTCTCATTAATTAATAGCATTTTGATGTTTGTGTGTTTGAACTGTAATAACTCTCTCTGCTCCTTGGATGTTCTCCCATCTCTATCCATCTCATCATCCTCCCCCATTACCTCCTCATTTCTATTTTTAATACCATCCCGCCATTTGTTGATCTCTGTCCCTTCCTTCTGCTCCTGCAACTGCCCCCTCTTTACCACGCCTACTGTGTCTGTACTTTCTGTCTGTACCTGCCTTGTTCTTTTTTTGCCTTTTCCTTCCTTCTTTCTTGTCTTCCTTCTGCTGTCCTGTTTATCTATTGCCTTACCACTGTCTTGTTCTGCTGGCTGCCTACTTTGCTTCTGTGGCACCCCTCCTGCCTTTGCCTCCTTCCCTTTCCCTCTTCTGTCCTTCCTTCTTTCCTTCTTTCCTCCCTCCTTCCCTTTCTCCTCTAGGTGTCTGTCTGTCAGGAGATGCTCACCGAGTTCCGAAACGCCGTCTCCTGTAAGAAGAGCTCCCGCTCGCGCCGCCGTCGGCCCCTAAGCAGCTCAGCGGCTCTACGCCACCCCACCCGCATAGCTCTGGGGGCCCCGCGGCCCCTGCGCCTGGTCCGGGAGATGCGCCTCAGCAATGGCAAGCTCTACAGTGGTGCCGGCCCCCTGACAGGTGGGGCTGGGACAGGGGGAGGAGGTGGCGGAGTAGGAACAGGACCATCAGACCTGGGCCCCTGGGCCCCAACGGATCCTGGATGACCCACTGGGGGCTAACACCACCCCTCCTCCCCCAGCCCCCACCCCTGTGATGCTGCCCTCCCGCAGCTGCACCCATGTGAGGATCTGCCAGGAGTGCCGGAGGATCCAGAGCCTGAGAACAGGCACCAGTATAGGATCAACCTCCACCAGAATACCACCTTCTTCAGCACCCCTCCCCCGGCTGCCCCCACCCCCACCCCCATCTTCATCCAACACAGACAGTGAGGGAGGAGGGGGCCCCAGCCCCAGGCGGCTCCACCACAGCCCCCCACCACATACTCCAAGGCCCATTCCACCTCCACAGAGCAGCAACACCACAGAGCTACTGGGTGACCAGGACTGAGACTAGAGGCAATGGGCTGGTTGACTGAAAGGGACCAGTACTGGAATCAAGGAACATTTGACTTGCTTAGAGAAACACTACTTGTCTCCATAGGGAACAAAAGAGAGGAGGATGGGGGGAAATTAGTCGAACATGGGGAGGTCGACCTTTAAAAGGAGAATGAATAGGGGAAACTAACTCTTTCTCCAGTTGAGCCTAAGGCCTACAGTAACAGCACCTCCCTCACAGACTCATGCTGTTAGATGGTCGTGAGTTAACTTAAGATGGCTCCTACAGTATCTCTCTGTGATCCACACCGAAAACCGGTTCAGTCCGGACAGAACTGAATGAGACGAACTGGTCAAGTGGCTCAACATCACGGTAGAACTGTTGCTTTCCACTGGCCTCCTCCCCTTACTTCCCTCTCACCTCATCTTTAGACTTGAGGGGCTTGGTTTCGCTCCACAGACGCTCGTCTAACTATCCCTCTCTCTACTGACTAGAACGAAGCCTTTGTGGAGGACGTACTCCACCGGTATGTGATCTAAAACAACTAAAAGACTTCCAGAGAATTATTTCCTGTTGTTTTTTTGTTGTCTTTCTTGTTTTGTTACCATTGTTTTAAGTGGGAATTACAGAGTTAAATAAAGACTATTTGCGATGGAGTATGGTGGATTACAACATACTACGGAAACTTGACCAAGGATAATTGTATGGAAGAGTTTTGTGTCCCTCCCTGAACCCCGTAGCTGCTTCTGAGACGGCATCAGGGAAGGCAGATGAAATGACACACATACAACATAATGCAAACAGTAGCAGAGGAAATTGTGCATTGTGCATTGCATGTGTCTTTAATGACACTGTGTGAATGTGTGTGTGTGTTTGTATAAATGTGTGCTTTCTGTAAGTCAGTCAGTAATTACTCAAAGTGAGGAGAAGCGCGTACCCAGTGGCTGCACCATCCTAGCAGCGTATGATAATCTGACAGCGACAAAAAAAGGGAGAGAGGAGCGGAGAGGCTTTGAAATGTGAAATTAATGTTCCTCGTTATCCCGGGTAACACTTGCCAAGCAAAGGGATCGAGAGACGGGGTGGGGGAGAGCTAGAGAGCGGCGGATAGAGAGGCGCAGTAAGGAAGAGATAGAAGGAGGCAGGGAGTGAAAAGGACACCGCTGTATTTGAATGGCAAAACCCTAAATGAAATACCTCCATTATTAAATCTGTCCTGATCTGGTAATTCTGGGCATCTTTCAGGGGGCTTGTTCCTGTGCCAGCAGGCTATAGCTGCAGCTTCTTTCCTTCTCTCCCTGTTCAACAGACAGACTTGGCCGTCCACAGCGGAGACTGCTGCCAGAGTGATAGACTCAACACAGACTCAACATAGTCGTGTCAATACTGTCTCAAGCTTTTGATCGCCTAATTACTCCCCTCAGTTACTGGGGAGTCATTCAGGAGGGGGGGTGGGACATATTCACGCAGAGAAGGGAGTCTGGTCTGTTTCTCTTTTAATGATGTTCTTAATGTTACAGCTCTACTATTGTATGACGCCCCAGGAAAAGACAATATAGATGCATTATTGTCCGTGGTGCTTAATGATCCCTTGAAGGAGTGTGGAGGTCGTCTAGGCTAACTGAATTGTCATGCTTGTTTATATGTGCAGAGACGATGATATTCTGTATGCTAAATACAGCCATTCACTACGCTTGCATCATAAAATTATGCATTTTGCTGAGGAAAAAGATTTGCTGATACTGTTTGTGCTCCAGAAAATGAATGATAACATTGTTTGGACACATTATGCTATTTCTCTGAATGATTGCTGTCAGCAGAATCAGGCCTGGATTTGATGCGTCTTTCTCTCTGCGGTCCCTCTGTTTACTTCTGCTTTGTTCAGAATGCTGACACTGCAACAAGAAGTCAATCCTCTCCACAAGTAGGTACAGGACACGCACGCACACAGTCAAACGCACAGAATGCACACACACACACACACACATCGCGCATGCATGTACACACATACACAAACAAAAACACAGAAATACACACGTCCCCGACATCTTCGTTTCTGATTCTGTTCTGGTCTGAATGCTGCAGAGCCACTGGTCCTTCTCTCTTGTTTCATCATCCTCTTCAAGAGCTTTAAACCATCAGCTAACAGTTTTTATTAGATTCAATGAAGGAGTTAAGAAGAGGCAAGAAGAGGGGATATATCCTAAAATGCTGGAATATTGCTGGTATGAATGTGAAGGGGAAGGGAGGGGCACAAAACGAATCAAAAGGGGTGTCACTCCACAGAACAAGCATTTTTGTTTACTTATGTTCTTTTCTTTGGTATTTTTTCATATTTCTATACTAGTGCTAAATGGATTATTAAAACGATGATGAATATTATTATGATTAAATTGTTATTATTCCTATTGAAGAGCAAGAGGTTCTATAGTGTGGTTGTGGGTGAAGGGAGGGATGGGAGGTACTGGGACGAAGGTGCGATAATGCTCTTTACAGAGATCACCCTGTTGTTCAAACCTATAGACACACAAACTCCTTTTGGAATAAAAAACATTCAAACAGTCCCAGCGTGGCATGGTGTCTGCTGTGCGGACAGTTAGCTGCATTTCTTTTCTCATGTCTGCTGTGAACGGGAGTGTAAAGAGTTGTATAATGCGTTTTCTTCAACTAGCATCTGTCTTATCTTTCTGCATTCCTTGACAGTTTAACACTCTGCATGATAGGCGTGATAGAAAACCACCGATTCCGAAAGTCCTGTGAAAAACTTTATTGAGCAGCAATAGCCACGAGCAAGCACATCTGTTTGCGCACACACACAAACTGTCTGCTGCTATACCTGCTAGCCATCATGACGCGCTAAAACAAGCAACCTAGGGCTCAGTAACCTCAACGACATTTCACTGGTTGCAATGCACATTTTCAAGCAATTCCTTTTCAATGGCTCTCATGTAGTCTTAGAAATAGAAAATGAACCCTTCAGCTTCTGTTTTTTTTTTAAACTGCAGAAGACTGTCCTTGTATGCCAGCACAGCATCAGCGTGATTTGACAGAAATATTCTTGCATGGTGTGATTGTGACACAGTTGGGGGAAAAACTTGTTGAAAACCAGCAGGTTGGCCAGATTACCAATGATTAGTGATGTTAAGCAGATTCGCAAAGCAAATGTTGACACTTTTCTCTGAAGCAAGTGATGCCTTTTTGGCTAAAATCGGAAGCTACAACTTCCTCAAACAGGATTCTAACATTAGCATTAACACCGAGACAGACAAACCCACTTACTTCACACACAGCTGCTATGCATATTTGTGCCACTGGAAAACAGATGTATCACTTAATGTTTAGCTACACAATCCACGAGGAAGGGCCCTTCATCACCTCGGCGTACGTGACATCATCGGCATACGTGGTCTCTCTGTGTTTGCCATTGGCTACAGGAGTATCGCCTTTGCTCCCGGATGACTTTACCTTGACGTCAGAGTAGACCACATCCTACAGGTCGAGTGAGAGACGGAGGTGGAGACTTCACTACTTCAGTTTTTATCATTACCATCATCACACTGCCTTGTCAAAACAACTGCATCATCACTCTGTTGTTCTTGTCACAACAGTGGCGCAACTCAAAGAGACATACCCACAATGAAAAGGAAAACAACTGTCTGTCCTGATACATAATATGGTCGCTATCAGCTCACCTCATCTCTCACAGCTGTCCTGGCCACATTCACCACTGGACCATGTGTACCTGAAGGCAGACATGCTGTAGGGAAGTGAACAAAAAGTTGAGTAATCTGGTGGTTGCAAATAGAGTAAAGATGAATTTGAAGTATGTGCTCACCATTGCAGCCACTGTGGTTGAACAAAGCCTTATATCTGAGTAAAGAAATTGATTAATGTGATTAATTCCTCTGCACCTGATATCGGACTAATGAACCAGGGTCACATTCAGCTCACATTCAGCCAAAGGAAGTGGATTTTCTTCTAAATCCTAGAAAACGTTTTGTAGAAAGTACCACAATATCTAAGAATGAATGCTCTATCATGAACTAATGAATTGCAGTTTGAATTTAAAGTGAACTGAATGAATGATACTGCACAGGAGTACACACACACACACACACACACACACACACACACACACACACACACACACACACACACACACACACACACACACACACACACACACACACACACACACACACACACACACACACACACACACACACACACACACACACACACACACACACACACACACACACACACACACCTCATTCTGATGATGAGGTAAACTGTGGCCACCATGATGACCAATAGCAGCATAACAGCAATCACTATGCCGCCCACCACCGCTGGTGATAAAGTCATCTGGTCTGGAAGAAGGAACATGACATGGAGATCTGAACTGCATCTGTCAGGGTCTACTTCCAAAGCAATCATGTACTCTGAGCAAGACTAGAGGTGATGCATCATTTTCATAACGTTCATGATTGATATGATCCCAGTTATTAGATATCACAATCACTTTACCCAATAAATCACCAAGTCCCAGATATGCACAGCAAGTCATCATGGTGGTATTGGTACAGTAGAGAAACATGGGGACAACTTACAAACCCTGACAAAAAAGTCACAGATGATGGACTGCAATTATATAGCGCTTTTATCCAAGGTGCTTTACAATGTATGACACACACACACACACACACACGGCAGTGAGCTACCATGCAAGGTGCTGAGCCGGGGATCGAACCTCTGATCTTCTGATTAGAGGACAACCCGCTCTATCTCCTGAGCCACCCCCAGATGATCTTACAGATACATTTAAAACACATGTGCTTTTTGGTTTTCACATGTGAAGAGTATTTTTTCATGTTTAATCCGAAATCACATGTGAGAGTTTATACTTCAGATGTGAAAATGACTTGAATTCACATGTGACTTTTCTTGTAAGGAAAGTGACAATAAAGTGCAATAATGCTCATGGTATTTTATATAATTTGATAAGACAAGAATCATGTTCTCCACTAGTTATAACTAATGGAGAGGAATTTAGCCAGGTGGCATTGGCACAGTACAGATATGTATGGACAACACACTCACTGAGCTGTCTCTACGTCTCTGTACTAATGCCACCAACCACATTTGATATGGACTCTGGATCATGTTCTTTTTGAAGATCAATAGATCATGTTAATAGGCCCACAGGCTGTGTAATGATGCCTTACTCACCGACAACAATGAGAGTTGTGGTTCCCACAAATGATCCAGAGGGGAAGGTTGTTATCCTGCAGGTGTACATCCCTGCGTCAGCCATCGCCACGTCTCTTATGATCAAAGAGTGACGACTGTTGGCAGAGTTTACAATCTCCACTCTCTCCTCCAGAGAAGTGTTAAAAATATTAACTCCGTCTGTCGGGCTAAAAACAATAATGGGTACCTCCTTCCCTTCTGAGGACAGCATATCCCATTGCACATGAGTCAAAAAAGAGTTTGATGGTCCTTTGATGAATTGGCATGGCAGGGTGACTTCATGCCCGAGGTATCCAGTCACTTCAGGCGAGACTCTGACCTCTTGTGCTTTAAGAACTGCAATAAATAAATAAGGGGATGTGATGGTAATGTAATGTACATTTTACAACCCCAAGAGCCTCATTTCAGATGGAGTCAACAGCTCTGAACAAGAATAAATGCCTGTCTACATCACTCATATTTTGCCATTTTAGAGCATAGTCTTTTTTATTGTCTAAAATATTACAACTAGCTCTAAGCCTACTACAACTTATGTTCAACAAACAATCTGCACTCTAGATAGCAGTCAACCTTTTACAATCAGCCAAACTTTAAAAGGTTTGTCTTACCTGTGGGTAATGTGATGTGAATCGACATCAACAGTATGAGAGACCATCTGCAGCAAGTCTCCATTGCGCTCAACTCACTAATGATGGTAAGTAACACCAGGGTTTCCCAGCAGCTTCTCAAAAGTTTAACAAATTTAGAAATGTTATGATACCACAAGGTTAGACCCAAAAGCAGAACCGAAACACGGAGTTGAATGAACAATGGTTTATTGTGAAGAGGAGACCGGGGGGTAGGCAGGAGCGGAGGTAGTGGACAGAGCTGGAGGCGGAAGCAGGGCGAGCCGGAGGGACTGGTGGCGAGCGTGGCAGGCAGATGAAGAGCAGGTAGACAGGCAGGGAGAAAGGCGGTATGGCTGGGTACGGGTAGAGATCCTGGGATGAGGAGAGACACAGTTAGTGAAGACGGAATTCACAAGGCTAGGAAATACTTTGTTTGTAGTAGCAGAAGTAGGCCGGGAACCGTGTGCTAACCACACTGGCTGAATCAACAATCTGGCGAAGAATGACTGGAAAACCGGGGAAGATATACTGGACGCTTGATGAGTAGATGGAGATCAGGTGTGCGGAGTGGAAACAGGTGGACGGGAGAACGGTGACGAGCTGAGGAGGAGCCGGGGTCGGAAAGCCACGCCCGCCAATACATACACACACAAACAGACAGACCAGACAGGTAGAGACACACAGGAGGCACGGCAGAGACCGTGACAAGAAAACAGCAAACCTTCGAGAAAAATAAAATAAATTAATAATGCACACACTAATTTAGCTTACTGAGAAAGAGAAGTGAAAAGTGTGGTGGCAGGGGAAGTAAGCTGTTGCCTATGCTTAGTTATGTTGTCATTTACAGTCCATGAAAAGCAGAAACGTCTCACTTCTCATTTCTCCTGTCTG
The DNA here is from genome assembly GCA_034670405.1 of Hoplostethus atlanticus. NCBI lineage: Eukaryota > Metazoa > Chordata > Actinopteri > Trachichthyiformes > Trachichthyidae > Hoplostethus > Hoplostethus atlanticus. The sequence continues at coordinate 883 of JAXDDX010000016.1, read as the reverse complement.
TATTTGATGGGCAATTCACCAGTTCGGCAGTCTGCTGAGAACAATGCTGGAAAACCACAACTACGAGTTCAACACTGACCTCACCTGGTCAAATCTGGGTAATGTCTTTTTGAGATACTGGCGTGTCATGGTACGCTCTCTGAATATCTGAAAACTGAATAGCTGCTTTTGAAAACTAAATAGACTTTCCGTACACAGTTTGTCTGAAGAGAGACGAAACGATGCTGAGCTGAGCTGGTTCGTCAGACCTTTGGTTAGCAGGTTCATTCATTACAGTGTTTGTCAGTGTTTGGGTCAAGAGCTTTCCTGGGTCTGCTGATAGAAAGGTCACACCAATGACAACACATGACGAGTAAAAACACTCTTGTGCCTGGTAAGACATTTTAACATTGATTGGTTTATTGTTGTAAGATGCTGTTAACAAAGTTGGAGAGTAATACATAACAATTAATCGGACTGCATTGATCTGATTATAAATAACTGTAATCTGTTGAAAAAAACCAGTAATAACATTTGAAAAAGGTGATTATGTTTTAGTTTACACAGAAGCATGTTTGATATTTTGATTGATAAATCATTTTACACATTTACACGTTACAGTTTTTCTCAGTCGCTTTAGTACATTTCTCGAATCATCCTTAAGATTTGCAAAACAGGAAGCACATTTCTCGAAACAATTGGTACAAACAGCACCACACAATGGATTACCTGCAAAAGCCTGTAACTTGCTCAAAATCCTTAGTTCATCTCTTAAGTAAATCTTTACGTCAATGAACATGTCAGTGCCATCAGAATGACAAGTCCTTGTCGGTAAACAATTGGTAACGTTTGGAACGTGGCAGGTTGATGACAATGATTGAAATGAAGGTGACTTTTCTGTTGG